>CAIGRP010015001.1:0-20256 GCA_903798385.1 Fraxinus cuspidata
TGTTGATCAAACTTTGTGGTTTGAACAAATTATTTAGCTTGGAATTTTTGAGGAGATATAATACTACGGACTGTTTTAGATATAGACTGACGAGATTTAGTATATGGAAGATACGGATTTACAAGAGGAAGATTTGTGAGGGAGACTTTATCAGACTCAGAAAGATAAGATATCTCATAGAGATATTCCAACTTAGAAGCATCAGATTTTCTAAAGGAAGTGGTAGAAGAAGATGATGCTGAAGAAGATTTTGACAACGGGAAATGATTAGAGTTTTTTGAAAAATACATGATTGAGAAAACATTCTTCCTTAGTTTTTTCCAGTAATTGATAACATAAATTATCCTGATATGAGTAAGATAACAACATGGCTCTGATACCAAATTTATTGTGAGGAATAGAAGACTTTTTCAAAGTTTAATGGCCAAAATTCGACCACCTCAAAGTTTAGTGGCCAAAATTCAATCATTTCAAACTTTAATGAGTAATAATACGTTTTTCAAAATTTAGTGAATAACAAAAGACGTTTTTCAAAGTTTAGTGTTCAAATTCAACAATCTCAAAGTTTAATGGTGTGACGGAGCGCCACATGTGCACTCTGTCAACCATGTCACCAATTTCGTTAAATATTTTAAACGAATGTTATGTTAATGAGTAACATCTAATGTTTTTCAAAATTTAATGGTTAAACCTCCACATTTTAAACTTTAGTGAGCAATAAAAGATACAGATATAAGTTCAATGACCATCAAAACAATTAACTCGGGAGCACGTCATCATGTACGGACCCACCAAAAAATTAAAGAATTAAAATTTAGCATACAAGGTTTATGACTGATCAACTGAATCATGTAATTGTATATTTAATCATGAAATATTGCAAAGAGTTCAACCTTTAAGGCTCCGATACCAATGAAAGAAATCACAACATTCTTCTACATAAGTTTCAGGTCAAGATTCCTTGAATAGATGAATTCCAAGGTACTTTTGTGGTTGAATCATCTTGCTATTCTATGTTCATAATTCTTCATATTTCAGTGCTCTAGTGGTTCCAATCTCGATCACAATAGAAATGGATTATTATTCACTACCTAAACGCTTAATTTTGTGAGTTTCTATGTAAAATATGAGGTTCTAGGTACTTTTCAATTTTATGGTGGATAATAGAGAACAATTATTTTTTAAGATGTGTATGATGCAACAATAACAAGAGTGTGCGGTAGTACCTTGGGAACTTTCTATTCCTAAGGGTTGTATGAAGTACTACCCAGAATCCTTAATTTTTGTTCAAGTCATGGATACACTTATGGGACATCCAATATGAAGTTCGTTGTATATGTTATTCATCACGATATAATTTTAGATGATGAGATAAGGTAATGAACTCAAGCTAAAACTTCGTACGAACACTTGAAATCTAAAGTTATAAATATATAGAAATGTACAGAAATAAAGTAGATTGGCAAGGCTTCTGTTTTTTTTTTTGTAAAACATGACGGTGTTCTTTCTTCTGCATGTTTTGTAATGGTTTGATGATTGAAGATAGTTGATCAACAAAATCTGCCATATAAGAAAATTTGTTGATTTATTTGTAGTTCAGGTTTACTTCGATAGATCAGATCTATTCGTTTATCCTTCAGCACAAGAAAATTTGTTGCCTAAAATTCCTAATATCTCCTATAAGGGTAAAATCTTCTAAAAAAAGCAATAAATATTATGTAATTTGAACAATCATCATTTGGTTTAGGGAAAATGACATCTTTTTTCATAATATAAGGATACCAATGTACTTAAAAGAATGAGAACTTGAGTGACACAAATAAAATATTGGATTGTCGAACGGTTAAGAATCTAAAGGAATTTATGCAAACAAAAAAATTTCTTAAAATAAATGAACAATGCTATTTGCAGTCGCTTACTATCGTAATCGCCTTACGTGGGCATACATGTGACAGTTAATAATTTGATGAATGAGACAATAAAAAAACTACCACATTAATGTATCAAATTACTAACAACCACATATATAACATATAGGACGACAACGATAGTTAACGACTGCAAATAACATTACTCAAAATAACACAGAGACAATATTGTGATTTAGCCATATAATGTTAGCAAGCTTGCACAAATTTATCATTGTACAATGTCTTAGCAAAACAAGCAAAGAGCCACGGAGTCAATTGTTCCAATTGTCACCAAAATTATGTCTATATCTTCAATTACTCATTGAAATTTGAGATGTCGAGTTTTTGTCATTATACTTTGAAAAACGTTGGACGTTACTAGCTGGTATAACTTCCGTTTAAAACCTCTAACGAAATTGATGATGTGGCTGGCGAAATGTACATGTGACGTCCCGTGACGCCGTTAATCTTTAAGATTAGGGATGTTAAAATGGCTCGCCAACTCGTATGGCCCGTGGCTCGGTTAAGGAAAAACTCGAGCCGAGTCGGCTCGGGGCAAGCCCCATTTTGGGGTATCGGCTCAAGCCCGAGCCGCCTGTGGGCCAGTTTAAGGGCTATTTCCGTCGAGCCGAGCTTTATTAAAAAAAATAAAAAAAATAGATTTTAAATTCACGCTCGTATAAATTGGACACATTTTAAATTCTTAAAAAAAATTTAGATTGTCACGAAAAAATGAAGCCGGCTCGGCTGGCCCGCTAAGGCCCGAGCCAAAAGCTCGGGTAAAGCTTTCGTTTTTTGGCATAGCTTTTGTTTGGCTCGGGCCAAAAAAAGCCCAAACCATTTTTGCTCGAGTTGACCCCGAGCTTCAAGTTTCGGCTCATAGTTCGGTTCGGCTTGTTGACACCCGTAATTGAGATGGGCAAATTTTGATCACTAAATTTTGGATAATGTCTTCGATTGCTCACTAAATTTTGAAAAATATATTCTACTACTTACTGAACTTAAATGTGTCGATTTTGGTCGCTAAACTTTGAGATGGTTGAATTTTGACAATTAAACTTTGATATAGTCGAATTTTGGCCACTAAACTATGAAAAACATCTTCTATCACTCACAATAAATTTGGATTTAATTAAAATTTATTGTAAAGCTTTGGATTAAAATTTGAATTTAATTTAATTTTAACAACAAATTTAGCCCTTGTTTAGCTAACAATTAGTTTTAACTACATATTTATAGGATCCACAACTTTTCAACAACACATTTCATTAACTTTTATAACAAAATATACGGTAAATTTGTCATTAAAATTAAATTAAATCTGAATTTACAACGAAATACACAATAATTAGAATTAAATTAAATTCAAAACTTAATCTAATTTTTAACAATGAATTTTATTTAAATTCAAATTTATTGTGAGGAATAGAAGACGTTTTTCAAAGTTTAATGGTCAAAATTCGACCACATCAAAGTTTAGTGGCCAAAATTCTATCATTTCAAACTTTAATGAGTAATATGATACGTTTTTCAAAATTTAATGAATAATCAAAGACGTTTTTAGAAGTTTAGTGATCAAATTCAACCATCTCAAAGTTTAATGGCATGATGGAGCGCCACATGTGCACTTTGTCAACCATGTCACCAATTTGGTTAAATATTTTAAACGAATGTTATACTAATAACGTCTAATATTTTTCAAAATTTAATGGTCAAACTTCCACATTTTAAACTTTAGTGAGCAATAAAAGATAAAGACATAAGTTCAATGACCATCAAAACAATTAACTCGGGAGCCACGCCATCATGTACGGACCCACCAAAAAATTAAAGAATTAAAATAGAAAATCCCAATCTGCAAAATTTCGCATTTTATTGTCGGATCTGAATCAAAGAATCCGTTTTTGCTCTATCTCCTCTTTCAATCATTATGTCGATCGTATAATCACCGTATTCTATTAAAATTTTGAATTTTAATTCTTTAATAATACTACTCGAATTATCACGAGTAATAAATTAATAGATTGGATTTGGCTACATTTTTTTTTTTTTTTTTGTTTGCTTTTTGGTTCTTCAATTTTTCTGGTTTTCGACGAAGGAAATTTGTATGGATGCCTAAATCTGATACACCATGAGGAAGAAACTGGATACTCGTTTCCCGGCTGTAAGTTTCTCGTCCCTCTTCTATAATATCTCGTGTTTTTCATGCATTATCGTGAACTATGAAATGAAAATTATTCTTGAATTATGCCCGTTGTCTAATCTTAATTTGAATTCATGCGATCTGGGTTGTTCCTTACTTTTATTTTTTTTCGTGGAAGTTTAACTTTTTTTTTGAAATATATGTTTTATGTCTAATTTAGTATTTTCCAATTTGTGACTTTTTAAGTTTTAATTATTCTGCGTAAAGTGAAAAATGGACTTTCGTTTGAATTTTTCTAACCATGTTTCTAAGTTTTTATTCACTGCATAATTAGATTTCAGTTTTTGAAGCAGAATGAACTGCTTGCTAATGTTATGCTGTATGCTTCATTTGTTGTACCTTGTTTTGCCTGGACTAATGTACTTTCTGCCAAAACAGGGCACAACTTTTGAAGGGTGAATTCTTATTTTAACTCGTGCTTTCTTTGTTTTTCCACGATAATGTAGTTCAGGTTTACTTCAATAGATCAGATCTATTCGTTTATCCTTTAGCACAAGAAAATTTGTTGGTTTATTTGTTCGTAATTCCTACACAGTCTGTACCACATCCTATGTCAAGGACGTTTGAATTTAAGACCTAAAATTCCTAATATCTCCTATTCTCTTTCCCTCATTTTCTAGTTTTTGCCTATTAACTTGTATCTTGAACTGTTAACCCTGACGTGTGCACACATAAAAGAGAGAGGGGAAACTATTGAATAAGGGTGTATGTCGATGATCAATTTCATGGAATTTGTGTACATTGGAATTGTTAATGCATTACTCGCTATATTCTTATTGCTTTCACCACAAAATTTTAGAAATGAAAGAAATGCTTGCCAACTCATTGCAACTTCTATCAGTACCAAAATAATCCATTTAAGTGATCATTCTACTTTTCGTTTAGCCATTTATGGATGTTACTGTCCGTTGAACTAATTCTAGAAAAAATATAAGAAAAGTAGCTAAGAAAATAAAATAAAAAAATCTTAATGCAAGATGGTGATCTGAAAATTACCGTAAATAAAATCCTAATGCAAAGGGAAAATTTAAGAAATTACCATAACAATGTAAAAAAGGAATTACCAAGAACTCGATTCCTAAATAATCCCTATGTGCCACATGATTAACTCTCCATATGATATTCTGAATTTTGTGTTGATCTTTTAATTAGGCTCATAGGCTGCATTGCTAGGTATTGCTTTTTGGAATTTTGTCAGGATATCATAATATCGTAATTTTTTTTATTTTTGGCTTATTCTATGTTGCGTGAGAGCTGTTTAGAGAGAGCTTTGAGTTGGTAAGAGTTACTGATATAAGTCAGACTTGGATTGAAAGTTTTCAGCCGGATTGATTTTTTAAAAAGAAATAAAAAATAATGAGTATGCTCTGAAATCTATCATAATTATGTTCTAGATTTAGAGAATAGGTTGTGTGAGGAAAGAAGTTTTGGTGGTAAGCTACCAAAAACTAAAAAATTAGTCAAAATATTTACATTATAAAAATATAATAAACCATAAACTGAGCATCTTGTTGTTTTTAGAACGGCCGGCTGCCGGTTTGCAATATTGGAGAAAAAGCTTCTTCCGTCTTCGAGAATGGTGAGTTGTGGGTAGGGGGTTTATTTATTCTATTGTTTAGTCGAATTTGAATGGCCCAAATTTTTTTATTTTTTATTTGAGAATAAGATGGACCCAACTCAAAGCCATTAAGCTTTAATTTAAGAAGCATGAGATCAAAATCTTGGACCTTATGGTTAATCACATCTGTTTATCCATATGCTGTTTTCTTGTTGCTATTATTAATCTTTATATTCATCAGCTCTTGCTGAATATGATAGGACCAGTTACAGCTACTACATATTAGTAGCATAAAAAATAATCCAGAAAGTGACAAATTATACCATTAACAACATCTTTTGATAATATCATACACAACATATCTTGTTCATTTCTGAAAGTCCTGAATTTTGAGCGAGAACCTGTTAGCCTTGATACGTTACGGTCTGTGCAGTTGAGCATGGCAACACTAATCAAGATTAGAGACACCAAATTTGGTTCATTCATTGTTGTCATTTTAATGAGAAGATTTTGAATTCGTCTAATAGAAATTTGTTTCAGGCCCGTATTAAAAAGATAATGCAAGCTGATGAGGATGTTGGGAAGATTGCAATGGCAGTACCTGTTTTAGTTTGTAAGGAGCAATTACTTGCCTGCCTATAAAAGTTTGTAATGTCTCTCAGAATGTCTTATGTTTACTCTTTCAACAAATTGATGCAGCAAAGGCTTTGGAGTTATTTCTACAAGATCTTTGTGACCGTACATATGACATAACTGTTCAGAGAGGAGCCAAGACTGTTAATGCATTGCATTTGTGAGTGAAGATACCCATTCTCAATTCTTTGTTCAGTTTGCACTTTGCAGTTTCTTCATTTTCATGATTTTTGTTGTCACGGTATATTGGTGAAGTATTTGAGCTGAACGAAGGACTTCCAAATTCCCATAGTCGTTTGAATGTCACATCTTGAGCTTTTTCATCTAACCAAATCTGCTGATTAGCATATTTTACGTGAATGGTCCATCAAGAAAATGGATGATGCCAAATCTTGGGCAGTACGCATGCTGATGTCATTATGTACACCATACCTTCTAATGTGCTATCTTCTATGCAACCTGTATTACATGGACCATTCTGTCTATGCTCAACACCAAGTTGGAAGCTTGATACTCGTGAGCATGGCCTTTGGACTCCTCATTTTAAGTATAATAGTATACTTTTGACTCATCCACACTTGGATGCATATGTGGGTCTGTTGCATGCCAGTGTCTATGTAACATAGATTGCAAGTATTGTGTGATTGTCGTGTATGTGCAGACCATTGGTTTGTTTGAGTACTTCATGGGCGATTAGCTACCAGTAATACCACTTTACTACTATTTATTAGCCCTTTCAATTTTCTTGTTCATCCATAGGAGCACATTGATGTTGATTCAAAGAATTTGCTCTCCAAGTTTAATGAGACATATTGGTAGCCGCCGATCATTTGATTGATCTGGCGTGGACTTTGTTAATTGAATATGGTGGGAAGGTGTGAATCTGGACATGAACCATATTGTGTTAACTTGAATAAGGACAATGATGACGTGTGTAGTTGAGTTACTTTGCACCGAAGTACGTTGGATATGCTCACATACTTGACTAGTTATGGATATACTTCTTCTCAAGACGGTTGGAATTTTAGGGTGCGTTTAGGTTGATGTTTTCAGTTTTACAAAACGTTGAAATCTGTTCGATCTGTTATTTCTAAAAATGTATTTTTGAAAATAAGGTCAAATTTATAACATAAAACTTAAAACGCGTTTTAAGTGAAAATTCTGAAAACGCTCAAAACTAGCGTTTAAATAAAATTTTAGGAAATTCTAAAGAATAAACTTATTTAAAAAAAAAAATACGAATTTTGAAAAATCTAAAATTCTAAAAAATAAAAATATGAAAAAATAAAATTATAAAAATTTCTAGAAAATGAAAAGATAAAAATAGTCCAAGCTTTACATAGAAATGCTAAAAAAAAAAAAATTTAATGAGCACAAATTAAAAAAATTCATTAATTTTTATTTTTATTTTCTATTATTTGAACTCAATTTATTATTTATTTTTATTTTACTTTTGTAATGAGAAAAAAATATTGCAAAATTCATCAACTTTAATATATATATATATATATATATATATATATATATATATATATATATATATTACTTAATAATATATTAACATGAAATTTTTTTGTTTTTACTTAATCAAATTTTATGAAATAACATACCATAAAACAATTTTTCAAAATTTCAAACAAATGTGCTTCATAGTTTTCTATTTTGAGAATAATTTTTCGAAATGACAAACCAAACACTTTTTTAGCAATTTCAAAACACACTCTCAAAACAAAAAACTAAAAATGAACTTAAAGCTGAAAATTGAAATACAAACCAAACGGACCCTTAGAATTCGGTTGAGTTTTCCCAATGTGCTTCGTGAAAGATTTTTTTGATTTCTCTTAACTGAAGCAAGCAATCATTTCCATTTCCAAGGTCATGGGCATTAGAGTGATCAAAATAAAAGTGCTGATGAGCAGTTCATACTTTTGGTCATGTGGCATGTGTTAATGACAGAAATGAAGAACTTTCCTGAGCCTACTGGGGCGAGGTGCTAGGTGTACTTATCTGCAGGTCTTATGTTGAAAATTGTACATGGCACCCCAGCCCTTATGAGAATAGATAAGTACGATGATGTGTATATCTTCTTGTTGGTTTATAATTTAAAATAAATCTAAGAAGTGAACTTCAAAAGATTTTAAGGGTTGCAGAAAATGTGCACGGATAAATCTTACTGAAGAAGTTGATGTCTCAAGTACATGCAAGGAGCGAGTTATTAGTATTATGTGGAGATAACATCGTAACAATCAGGCTTGTATGGCTGGTAATTTCAAGATCTGTGTGATGTATTATTTTTTTTAGCTTTATCAAATTTCCAATTGGGAAAGAAAGCTCAACTAGGTTGGATTGTTAGGTACTGAATTTCTTGGTGGTTGGTCTTGGTGTGTGCACACTGTACTCCAGACAATTTTTGCTAACGAAGACTTGTAGCATGAATCTTGCGATGCAAGACATACAAAAGCCTTAATATCCTCCTCAAGACTATTTTCTACCTCACAGCAGATGATAGAAATCTTGTAGCAATGAACGATTGGAAAATAAAAGGAGACACGAGGCTATGAAGTGTGTCACGAAAAGAGATGTAGGATAAAGAGAGAGGAAGAAAAGGTAGAAGAGAGAAATTGAAATGGAGAAATGTTGAGAGGAAAAAATGGTCCTATATTTTACCCATAACAATCGACCAAGACACGTTTCTGATAAATCAGTAATTTCCAATCAGCCAATGCTCCATAGGATTTTTGTGGATCAACTTGTTTGAAACTGTGAACATGTATGCTTAATTCGACCTGGAAATTTGTGTAATAAATACATCAAGAAATTAAATACTTAATTACTGTAAAACTAGAGTTGACCTTCAAATGAGAACAAACCTACTACTCTATCTGTTCTTTGTCATTTCTGTCATGTTGACGCCTGAATTTGATAACCTGTGTTAAATGGAATTGTAGCAATGGATGATAGGATTGACAACTGGGGAAGTGTTAAATGGAATTGCAGTGCCACTAGCAAATAGGATCCATGTCTCCAAATCTCTTTGGTATTATGGTTTATCAACCAAAAAAATGAATGTGATTAATATCTAAACTAGACAATAGTTTACGAATCAAGCATTAGGTCCTGTTCAAGAATGAGGATAAAGCATTTACTGTGATTGGGAGCAATACAATTTGATATCAACATTAAAAGGCTCAATAAAAATGCAAATGTAAAGAGGGAATGTTTGGAATTCTTTTCATCTACATAGAATTCTCCTTTAAAGATATTCTATAGTAATTTTGTTTTACAATATCTGTTAACTAGTTTTGAATCTGTTATATTGTGTACTTTTAGATAGGCATTTTGGTACTCAACAATTTTTCATTAATCCTAGTCCCTGAGCCCTAATCTATGCTTAATTTATTTGAGTGTTTTTTTTTTAAGTCTTTACTCGTCCTGGATTAGTTTCCAATTAATCATTTACTTATCCTGTTTAAGTGTCCAGTTCTGGTAAAGCCTTTGAGGTCTATAAATACTTGTGTAATCTATCTATTTTAGTGGAGTTGACTATCTTGAAATTTAAATTTGTATTTTGTGGATTTGTGCAAATTTGTGAGTTTTACAGTGCTCTCCTCTTTCTTCTATATATATATATATATATATTCCATGGAGACCTGTTCTCCCTCTGTTTCATTGCTTATGAACAGACATACTCCTAAGGTTGTCCCATGTTACATTGGGAAGATTGAATATTGCAAATAGACAATTCTTACAATAAACCACTGGAGGATCGTTGAACCATAATAGATTTAGCTATCTGTATTACATTTACAGTTGGAATATGAAGCTCGGAAAACATTGCTATACGTGTAACTGTAGTGATTTGAGCTATGATGCTCGGACTCTTCGAAACAGTTGGAGTACCCGTGTCGGACACGATACGACATGGGTATGGGATATGTGTCGGATCCTCAAAGTTAAACCGGACACTTCGTCGTTTTTGTTTCTTCTTTCTTCTTTTTTTTTTCTTTTCCTTTTTTTCTTTCCCACTTTTACTCTCTGTAAACCTAGCGTCGTCGCCGGCGGCGCTAGGTTTTACCTTCTTTTTCTTCTTCTTTCTTTTCTCTTTCCATTTTCTTCTTTTTTTTCCTTCTTTCTCTCTTTGTATCATTGGTTTAAGGTTTTGTTTGTATAATATGTTATTACTTAGTGCTCCGCTAAGTCAAATTACAATCGAGTTCCTCATTTTCTATTTTATATAACAATTAGTAATTTCCATAATTGAAAACTAAACTCCAAAATTCTATTTTATTCGTCTTAATACTTTATTAAATACATATTTCCTTCATTGTGAATAATTAATTTTCGTATATTCAAAATGATATCTTGAATTAGTAAAAAAATTGAAGTTTGAAAGAAGTACCCACATACTCGTGTCTGAAATTTGGACT
Source organism: Fraxinus cuspidata (assembly GCA_903798385.1). Taxonomy (NCBI): domain Eukaryota; kingdom Viridiplantae; phylum Streptophyta; class Magnoliopsida; order Lamiales; family Oleaceae; genus Fraxinus; species Fraxinus cuspidata. The sequence goes on from CAIGRP010015001.1 coordinate 10,732, forward strand.
CTTTTTAATCATAACCCCGTATTCTACATTTTAGAAAATAAAAGATCTGACACTTAGATACGTACTCGTACCCGATACCCGTACCCGAGTCCGAGCATCATAGGATTTGAGTGTAACAAATTTATTATGTTCTCCCTGTGAAAGCTTGTTGAGTATGATCAATAGTTAAAACAAATGATTAAAGTGAATATTTTTTAATAGAAAAATCCTTTTAATATTTCCCAATTCCTCTCGATCACCTTATGCCCATGCACTTCATGTTTAAGTATTTGTATATGGTGCTGCAGCTTCTAATATATATTTTTGACCACGTGCAGAAAAAAGTGTGTTCACAGTTATAATGTTTTTGACTTTCTGAAGGAAGTTGTCAGCAAGGTTCCTGACTATGGTCATTCTGACACGGCTGCTGACACGTCAAAGAGAAGGTTTGTAATATTCATTATTATTATTTTTCCAATCCTCCTGTTGTTCAAGGCTAACTACTAATATGAATTGTAACTGTTTGAACCAGGAAAGTTGTGGCCGATGAATCTAATGACAGTGATGAAGAGTCCAAGAGGAGCAATATGGTAAGATTCTTTTCGTTGAATCTTTGCTAATTCATCTGCTGAGCCTGAGATCACCTCAAAACACATTTCCTAATAGTTCCTAATAAAGTTTAAAGACAGGCGTTTCAGCTTAATTTGGTCTTAATCTGAGGGATCACTGATTGACATATTGGCCACATATTATTTGCGGTATTCCACATTTTAAAGCTGTACTTTTCACTTTTCTATTTAATAAATTTCTCATCGTTCTGGTGGATAAAAAAAATGTACTAAGGAGACCTGTTACTGCACCACTCTGAATCCTAACATATGCAAAATAAATAAATAAAAATAAAGTTTTTGGTTTATACTGAACAGGAGAAAATTTTGCATATACACTGTTAAGAGATTGATATATCCATTTGAACATTGATGTTATCTACCACTTATTACATGCTTGTCAACATCTATATCTGTTTCTGCATCATCTTCTTTTGTATTGAAATGCAAAACTGTTTATGCTGCACTAGGAAATATGCCATGCAAGTAGCGGCAGGGGAAGAGGACGGGGTAGAGGAAGGGGTCGGGGTCGGGGCACCCGGACAACAGAAAGAGAGCCCCCCCGACATGAGGTTGAATCTGATTCTATGACATCCATTCAGGATAGAGGCAAACAAATCCCGAGCCCCAGGGAAGCATTGGATAACTGTCGGGAAGTGAAGGAAGCGTCAAAGGAGAACATCAAAGACACTGATGGTGCCGATTCAGAATTAAAGAATTTTGATCTGAATGCTGGAGCTGCGGACGAGGGTGCAGATAAGATTCCCCCAGCTGCAGAAGCACCCACTACCTCTTCAGCCGTAGCTGCTGATGTTAAAGGTGAAGAGTATCCTGGATGGTCACTCTCTGAAATGGATAGAATGGTCATCGACCCTCTTCAACTTGCACAACTCAATTCAAAATTGGATGAGGATGATGAAGATTATGACGAAGAAGGTTAGAGTAAACTAAATGATAAACAAAGGCATCTCTATCTTGCTATCTCTTCAAGTGCAAATCTACTGGGATCAGAATGCTGGAACCTACATGACAATGGCAAGGCATTTAACAATTCCTCTGCAGGTCATTGTTATCCATGCATTATGTTGTCCTTTCGTATTTGCACTGTTTTCCCTCTTTATTTATGATCTTTTTGCTGCAGTTGTACCATGATATATTTCCTGCAATCCCACTACCTTAACAGATGCTGTAGTTTGTATTTTTAGTGCATTTAACCCCGTGCTGTGATTGCCTCGTCTGTCTCAGAAGGCTTTCCTACTTCATTGTACTACTGTAATTAACTCTATGAATGTGGAAGTGTGTATATTTCACTTCAAAGCACTTGTAGAATGTTAAACTTGATATGTCATCTATGCCGTGCTATCTAGTACTACCTCGGTGGTGAATTAAGTGATTAAAAGTTTGTTTCAATTTTTTCATGACACAATGTTGTTAGCACTAGGCAAATGATTAAATCTACCAGAAAGGTTATACCATGCAGTTAATTCAATTGCATAATCGAAGTTGCTTCTTATCTATTCTCAAGTATATAGTACGAAATGAACTTTTCACAAGGTTCTGAAAGCTCCGGACTACATATAATTAGAGATTAGTGATGTCAAGTTCTACATTGAAACAAGGTTGTCCAACCCCAACATCTGTTCAAGATCTCTTCAAATCCACCAAAATTCATTCTGGCAAAATGAACGCTAAATTCGTTTCTTTTTCTTCGTGAAGTCTACACATTACGTCGACAGCCACACGATTGAACAATTCTGCTGGTAATCTGGGAGTAGGCACAGCCTGCAATGGAGTCTTCATGTAGGCGACCAGACCAGAGCTCTCTCCCATATCAATGTCTTCTGCGGTCATCCCACTAGGGGGAGCCCAATGGAAATGGTGCAAGAGGTGGCCTAACATGGATGTAACCAAATTGATGCCCAGTTGCGCACCAGAGCATGCCCTTCTTCCAGCAACAAATGGAAGTAGTCGAAAATCTTGTCCTTTCATATCGACATCATCCTCAAGGAACCTCTCTGGCCGGAATTCTGAAGGGTTCTTCCACACAGCAGGGTCTCGTCCTACTGCCAAACATTGACGTGCACATTTGATCATTTGGGTACATTACATAAGTAAAAATCTAAGCAGTATATTTGGAAATTGCTTAATCTCCAGAACCTACAGAATAATGATTGGATCAACACTTCTCAAAGCATGCCTGTATATAGATTGGCTGATTTCATTACAAGAAAATTGTGTAGCATGGCAGCCTTATCCAATATTTTATGCAAAATGGGCTATCAAAGTAAATCTAGGCGAAATCATTGTGTTATATTTATGGTTAGCATATACAAGTAACCGGCGCAACCATTGGATGTGCTCAGCCATGGCAAGAGAAGCGCCAAGTTTTAATCCATTTGCAACGATGGCGTTGAATTCCTGTCCTTGTTCATCTATTATACCTTCAGAATTCGCAATCGCTTCCCAAATGCAATTCTTGTTGTGTTGTTGAATGCCACAGCACTTAGATATTTCTTCACTAATAGGCTCTTCCCCAAGTTATCTGTATAATTACTATTGGAAGTGAATTTCAGGCGCTATTCAAGAGTGAAATGTAAAGCATTTATTCAACATTTGGATATCGACAGCTAAAAGTCCCACCTAATTCCGAACTGATAATTGAAACTGTATAACATAGCTAACAATACGGAGTACACTTTTTTTTTTTTTTTTTAATGACTCGGGTGTCCAAATTTCGCCGACTATCCTGAGGAGTGGAGGCCTTCCCCGCTGGTTCGCCACCCGGGTTAATCCGAATGCCGTCACAGTTTAAACACTTGCGTCGAACATTCGACGATTCTCCTCACCTCTGCCTTCCAACATTTAAATGTTGTCTTTCAGTTGCCGCGATGATTCAAACATTTGATGCTCCGTAAAGAACCCTCATGCTTTACCACTGCGCCATGCCTGTTGGGGCTCAATACGGAGTACACTTTGATCATATGACCTGTATACAAAGCTCACTTAACATTAGAGCACGAATGGGTTAGTACATCAAACCAATTCAATTTTCAGTCTGTTCATTTTGGTTAATAGCAGATCCATCAAATACAGTCTAAACTGATATTCTTTTATTCAAACATACGAAATCAATGGTGCGAAATACAGAGATTTCTATACGTAACATCCATCGCGGTATTAATCACATTCGAAATGCACGACAATTATATTTTCTAAAGCTAAAAGTAGAAGCTAATGAGTAAATTATATAATGCACCCATAAATCAAAGGAATTAATCAAACATTGAATACTGATTAAGACATACCAGGTTGGTGCAATCCCTATAGATAGATTCCACCATAGCTGTGACCTCGTCTTCTCTAATTGGCCTCAATAGAAATGTTCTCCTGCCCAGTGGGAGCCCACTTGGAGAGAAACTTAGGTTCTCAAGTTCAGATAGAACCCTAAGTAAGGTTCTTTTGTCACGTAAGCAAATAGGCAGACATATCCTCCCACGGTGGACAGTAGAACAACTTTGTTGGCCTCAATCCTTTTGGGAGAAAACAATTCAAGTGTACAAACCAGGGATGGACCCAGTACCATCCGTCGGAACAATTTTTTTTTTTTTTACAGTGAATCAATGTTTTGAATTATATACCTGGTAATTGGTTTTATTTTCAAACAATTTTTGTAGTTAAGCTGATTAGAGCTCCTATATTTTTAAAGGAAGTCCCGGTTTTGAATCACATTATTACCACTTTTATTGTAAAAGATTTTTAATTCTTTAACTTTAATCAAAATTAAACGGGTAAGGAGAAGAGATTCGAAACTGCAATCTCTACTTAAGATATTAAGTATTTGACCATTGTGGCACTCATTGAATTTGATACTAAATTTACCAAAATAATATATGTTACATTTTAGTGGGTTTAATGCAATTCTAAAAATTTGAACCCGTGTTCTTCCTTTGAATTATACAAAACTTGGCAACAATATCTGGCGGAGATTGTTAATTTTTACAACAAAATTAAATATATTCAGTTTGAACAAAATAATCGTTATATTTAAATTTTAAATCTTGTTTGATTCTTTTTTTTTCAAAATACATTTTTCTTTTTTTTTTCAATCGCACATTTTTCAATAAAATAATATTACATTCAAATTCAAAACTTTTTCTTATTTTTAAACACATATTCTTCATCGAATCAATATTTCAAAATATACTTTTTGCAAAAAAAAAAAATGGGCGTCAAACGGAGTTCTTAATATTTTATTGCTGACAACGATCGACGATACACGCCGCGCTGGTACAAACCTTCCTAACTTTAACATAGTACGGTCCATAATCCGCCCAAATCAGATCCTGCCCAGTGTCCATCTCTACTAAATTTAGCCGCCGACCGCTCCTATGCCTTTCGGCCAACCGCTGGTCGTGCTCTTTGAACACTACTTTGGGAGTTGGAAACTATAAAATTCAGAGTCGACCCGAACCAGACAGATATAATTGGACCATAGGTGTGCGCCCACTCGGCGAAGCAGCGAAACCTCAACGGCTACACTCGTTAAGGTTTCCGACCACCAACAGCGTCCACGGATCCGCAGGAATTCGGAATCGGAGTTTCTGATAGAGCTGGTAGGCGAGTACGAGAAGGGTGAAATTGAGGAGTATAGAGAGAGACATGGTGGTTGAAAGGGTGGTGGTGGGAATGAAACATGGTTGGAAAAATAACGTTATAGAGAAAGAGAGTGGGTGGAAATTGAATTTTTGTCTGTGTGTGTGTGTGTGTTTTGGGGGGTGGGGGGGTGATGAAGGGTATTTTTGTCTTTTTAACATTGAGTCATGTTTGACAAGTTTAAAAGAGTTCATTTATAAGTGAATGAGTATAATGAAAACAAATCATCAGATTTCAAATTTGATAGTATAATGACCGTGAGAGGTACACGAGATCACACACGGTGACGGTCAGAGTTACTCAACACCACATTTGCGGTTAAGTTCAAAATTGAGGCCATGTACGAGAGATAAAAAAAAGGCAAAAATACTCGAGAATTCAGAAATCAAGGATGAAATCACTTATCAGAAGATTTTAACTATATGTGGTTGTCAAAACGTCTCATTCTAGGCATAATAAACGTGACAATTAACTTCCGGTTGAGGCCATAGGTATTCTAATATTCGAGCACTCAAAACACGCGATTAAAGTCATAAAAGAGTTATATAAGTAACAATTCGTCAACAACTCCAAATAATTGCGACTTTATTTTTTTCTTGAACTCAATGATGCGGTTTTGTACATGAATGTGACATTAAAACTACGTATGAGGGTTTGAAAGTCACCACAACTTAATGCAATGTCAATTTAGACTTTGCTTGAGATTGTTTTTAGATCCCAACTATTGATTGTCTAAAGTTGTTTTAAGTGTTGATGATTTTTTTAAAAAAATTTCTTATTGAAGAATCTATACCAATCTGACTACAGATTTTAAGAAGCAGCATTGAATACAAAATAAACATCAAGAATATGTTTAGTTCATTGCAACAAAATGAGAAACGAAGCTAAAAATCAGATTTTTAGTGGATTTTGATAAAATTTGATGAAGTGTGTGATTCAAAAGTTCATAAAAATTATCGATAACATAAAATATATGAATAAAATTAATTGTCGATTTTGATTAACTTTTTTAGCTACACGGCTCAAGATATCAACATCAGACCGAGTATTTCTCGGGACATTGTGTGTCATGCTGAATCATACATTAAAACAAGGTTGTCTAAACCCAAAGAAATTTCAGATAAATTCAACAAATTGCATGTCCATAGCCACATTTTTGTACAAATTTGCTGGTAATCGCGATGAAAGTTTTTAGTCAATCCCTAAAATCACATAATAAGTGAATAACACAGAATTAAATTTATTAATTAAAAGCAACAAGTTACTTTTTAATTGTTCTAGATGATTAGTTAATCAAGTCAAGTTATCCTTATTTAATTGCTGCAATAATAAATAAAACAATAAATAACACAAGATTTGATGATGGAGAAAACCTTTAACAGACTAAGCCAGTAGTTTCCACTATAGACAATAAGAACTTACAGTATGATCCAGCCTAGAAAATCTACTAGACTCACTGGTCTAATTCATGTAATCTCCAAAACCCACTGGAACGTGCTTCACTCACACATGCTCCCAATTTTTTGGAAGTGTCTCTCTTGTGGAACGCCTCGTTCTTGTACTCTTCTTGTGCTTCTGGTCCAACCTCCCTCAATCTTCAGCAATCTCTGAAAGCTATTGAGAAAGTATATTTCTGATGATATTTAGGAAATAAGTGTTTTAGACTATAAGAATTCGATATTTTTCTCAAACTTGTAGTTAATTGATTTCAAGAATTAAAAGGTCAATCTCAATATTTGGATGTATTCTTGGATCTTGGAATAATGATATAGGGAAGTAAAACAATGATCAACCACCCTCCAAAAACGTACTAGGCATTTGGTATTTATAATAGGAAATATTTAGGTAGCATAGAATAGATAAAACTCTAGAAAAACACAAACTAGGGTTTCTCGAAAATACCGTAGCTCGAGCCCCAGGCTAGCGAGAGGTGCATTGCTCGAACGAGAGCCAGGTGACAGACGAGTGACAATGATTTTGGTTTGGACGCTCGAACATCAGTTAGGCGACAGGCTAGTGTAGATCCGATAACTTTTTTTCTTATTCCACACTCGAACCCAAAGGCTCCTAATTCATCTATACAACCCTCTAAAAAATTCATTGACTTTTACAACCCTTTTGTAACAATCCTATTATTTTACAATAATCAATTTGTTTAAAGAATTGCCAATACAACTAAAAACCTAACACGCGCTGCCTACAATGATTCCTTCATGTATGTAACCATACCACGACTCATTTCCATACCAATCTCCTTTGTTTCAATCCCACTAGGTAAATCCCAATGAAAATGGTGCAAGAGGTGCCTACCATGGAAGTAACCAAATCGATGCTCAATTGTGCACCCCGGGCATACCCTTCTTCCAGCACCAAATATTAGTAGTCGAAAATTGTGTCCTTTTATATCAACATCATCCTCGATAAACCTCTCAGGTCGGAATTCTAAAGGGTTCTTCCACACTTTAAGGTCTCGTGCTATTGCCTAAATATTGATGTGCACGTTAGCTCCCTTGGGGATGTCGTATCCGCCAATCTTAACGTCGACATTGGCACAATGAGAGAGTGCGAGTGGGGTTGGAGGGTGCAATGCGAGGGGTTCCTTAACTACACTCATAAGGTAGGGAAGGTTTGAGAAGTCCATTTTAGTCATCACGCATTCGTATCCAATCATGTGGTCTAGCTCTTCATGGACCTTTAGTTGAACCCTTAGATTCTTAATCAACTCTACCATAGTCCATTCAATAGAGATTGCAATTGTGTCTATTCCTGTAGTGATTATGTCTTGTAAATTTCAAACGTGGATTTTGTCACCATGTTAACTTAAAGTTTGTGTTATATCTATAAATTAAGTGGAATGTACGTGGCAGAGGGGGTCCTATATTATGTAACTGGGCATTGATGATGCCAATTGAATTGGGTCGATCAAGTCAAGTAACCTCTTCTTTGGCTTGAGGCAGGTCCACTAAACCTATTTTAGCTTATTTTCTAGGTAATTCATTGCACCAAAGGTATGTATGCTAAATTCTAGCTAAATCTTCTCTCCTATCTCTTTTTTCGATAATTGACTTGACTTAGGATTACAAACGATGATCAAACCTGTTCCGAGATGGTGGTCTTTGTATCCTAACGTTGTGTTCTAGTGTACAGGTGATACCTAGGTGGACGGGAAGGTGGTCGAAACTCAAGTGGATAGATTTTGATTGCATATAATTGTAATTGGCTTACCTAAAGCAGACCAGTGATGGTGTCCTCGCTAAGGTCATATTTCTCTTAGAGTATCAACAATGTATCCAAAAAGTGTTGTTTAGCATCTCCATTACTCTTTCGGCGAGAAATCATGTGCTCTTCCATTATAGCTTGTGTGAGACAGCCCCTACAATTTTCATGCTTGGCAAATGTGTCTTCATCAAGTGGGAACATCCAATGCAAACATGGGATGTGCTTGGCTATGGAAAAGGCGTTGATTTTTATTCCATGTTCACCAATGGCCCTAAATTCCTTTCATTGCTCTTCCAATATACCTTCAGAAGTCATACATCGATTCCCAAAGGCAAGTCTTGTTATGTTATTGAATGCTACATGTCCTATATATTTCATCACTACCAGGCTCTTCCCCAAGTTGCAATGTTTATAGATAGACTCCACCATAGCCCTGACCTCGTCTTCTCTTCTCTAAGTGGCCTCAAAGCCTCAAATCCTTTTTGGAGAAAAAACAATTCAAGTGTACAATTTTTTCTAACTTTAACAGAGTTTGGACCATAATCAGCCCAAATTAGATCATTTCCATCTCTGCTAAATCTAGCCACGAACAGGCTCCTGTGCCTATTTGCCAATTATTGGTTGTGCTCTTTTAACACTTCCTTGGCCAATTCTGTGTTGGAAACTATAACATTCAAAGTTGAACCAAACCAGACGGATATGATGGGGTCATAGGTTTCACCCCACTCCGCAAAGCAACGGAACCTAATCAGGTTTATGTCGTAAAGGTTTCCGACCACCAGCCAGGGCCATTTGCCTGGCGACAGGTGGTTTCAGAGTTTTCGATAGAGCTGGTTGGCAAGTAAGAGGGGTGTGAAAGTGGGGAGGAGGAAGAGAGACAAAGTAGTTGAAAGGGTAAGTGGAGAATGAGAAATGGTGGGAAGAATTTAAGTGGCCGTTCTCTTTTTCATTTTCAAACCGTTTTCTGTTTTCGATTTTTCAAAACAGTGAAAATGCGTTCTCTTTCCTATTTTCGAAAACGCGTTTTTGAAAACAAGTTTAAAATTTACAAAGAAAACAAAAAATG
>CAIGRP010015003.1:0-22835 GCA_903798385.1 Fraxinus cuspidata
CGGTTGCTTTTGTTCCACCCGTCGGAGCCCGAACATTTTTTGTCTTTCGTCACAAAGCACATCCCGCGTTTATTTCTTCCTTATTACCGCAAGCATTCCGGTAGAAACGCGCCAAAATCGTGCTTGACCTGAAATAAGTAGGCCCGACATCTGTTGGCTCATTTCTGGGTATCAACAGTAGTAAAGTTTGATTCCTTTCGAGTCCATAGGCTTGGTTCAATCAATTCAACTTCGATTAATGCCCCACCTCTTGTCATAATGCGTGAATATTTTTTGATGATCCTAGTCTATCAGTGAATACCAATACTTCGATGACAATTGACATTTGGAAAAGTAACCACAGTTCATAAAATTGAGTAATTACCTGTCATTTTTTTTTTTCTTTTTTTTTTCTGTCATTCTACAAGCTGCAACTTGTTCTCCATTTGGAAGCATTGGTCTGTCTATGCCAGCACTGTGAATAAGCAAATTCTTTAGATCCAACTTCCCAACTAGGAAGCAGATTTTATTCACTCTTTTTTATCATACAGAATATCAATTTGATTTCGATGTAACATGACATAGCAGTAGTGTTGAGATGACTAACAAATTCTTCGAATGAGTGAAAATGATATGACTATTTAATGGAATAGGGAATAAAACATTGATGAAAAAAGCTGCATAATGTCTTGAGATTTTGGTTAACATTCCTTAGTTTTACTTAGTACAAACAAATTCAGATTTCGACATCCATTAGCAGCACTTCAATTTCGATATCTGTCAATTAAATCTGGAGTGTTTACTTGGTTAAAAAAAAAAACAAAAGACATTGCATAGATTCGCTTCGAGACTATAAAAATTATGTAGTTTATTAAAAATCACGTGCACGTGATTTTTTTGTAAATGAGGGCATTTGGACAGTTTTTTATACCGATTTTATTTTATGAAAAGATCAAAAATTCTTCCAAGAGGTTGAGGAAGGTTTACCAATTTTTTATTTTTTATTTTTTTCAAATGGCAGATTTATACTTTAAAATAAGACAATTTTAAAAAAGTTGGTATGTAATTTAACTCCATGGCAATAGGGGAGAACACGGTTCGATTTGGATGATTTGCGACGAATTTTCAAACCAAACCATTTAAAGTGGTTTGGAATTTTTCAAACTAAATCAAACCACTTCAATTTGTAAATCAGACCAATCCAAACCACTTTTTTTGGTTTGGTTCGGTTTAAAATCACGGTTTAACAAATAAAAAAAACATATATCAAATAAGTTAAATCGTAAATAATAGTCTAAATTTTTACTTTAAAACATAAATAATATCATTAAAAATATTACAAATCAGAGTTCTATAATTCTAAATGCAACATGATAGAAATATTTAACATCTTAGTCGATACTACTTGGTGTAACATCTATAATTATAACATATGATTCTTCTATCCATAAAGATAAGAATATAGTATATTAATTAATTAATTATCGTTAAATGATATAAAACAATTAATATAAATGAATATAACTATTAAATACGGTAATACCTTATATAACTTTTAGTGAATCATGCGACTACCTCATCAATATACCGACGAATCCCTATAGGCTCATTATTACTATGCAACCAATTTTTAGGCCAAATCACCGCATCAACTATATTTGCACTCAACAAATTTGTAAAGGAATCAAGAATCCGACCACTTGTAGAGTATCTACACGCCGAAATAATTTTTGATATGTGAATAGCTAAAACATCTTTAGCAATTCGAGGAGACCAATCTTGTATTTATTTGCATTCAATTTTCATCTAAGTAATATGCCGAAAAGCTCATTGGTTAAATTTTCAAAATGACCATTTAAGTAATCTACCAAATTTTTCTAGTAATTAACAATAAAATCTAGAAAATAAGTTAAAAGGTAAATAATGAATTGAGTGACATGACCAGGAATTGAGATGCAAATAAACAAAAAATATTGTCATGTAAAAATTTAAGGGAGCCTCGATACAAATTAGAACAAACAACATAATTATCAATAAAATATATTATGTAATTATTAAAAAAAGAAAATTCGATAAACTAATCTAAAAATTTAGTCGAAATTTGAGAAAATTATTAATAAAAGGAAAATAAATTTGTAAGTTTAATTAAACTTTTGATTTAGTTTTCTAATCAATATTAATGGACGGTCGATGAATATGGCTCAGCCAAATTTGGGGATTTTGCATTCATAGTTGTGATGACTGATGTATTATTTGGGTATGATCTAATTAATTAATTGGGATGAATAATTGTCTATTTAGGTATTGATTTTTAATTGGATTATGTCTAACATTGTTGGGTTTTGATACCCAAAAAAATTGGGCGATGACAATAAAACGATGTCGAACATTTTATCGACACCATATATTTGGCTCAACCCACAAACAACCAATTCACTTTAGGTTAACCTTTGGAGTTTGTGGCAGCCCATTCAGTGGATTGTTTTGTGGCCCAACAATTGGAGAGATTTGTCTTGGCCCCAATTATCTAACGTAAACATTGCTTATATATCCATTCATCCACTTATCCCTTTTTTGTGGGTTGATTACAATAGAATGATGGGGTAAAGAAGGTAGCCGGCTTAGGGGGTGAATTTGAGAGATTACATTATTGTTGTTCATCATTCTTCCCCATTGTAGTTACCACATTGTGTCTTTTGTGGGTATTCAATATAGAGCAATTGAATGGGGTAAAGAGGGCAGCCAAAGTGCAAGGAGGTTGTGGATCGGGTTCAAGGTAGTTGTTGTGTTCATTATTTTGTGTCCATTTCCGACCACAAATCGAAGATTTCGTGGTGAGTTTCTGCAACAGATGGTATCAGAGCTTATGGTGTTGAGAAATCCGTGAATTTTTTGGGGGATGAAATTCGTCTGGAAAGGGTAAAAAATGAAGCTGGAAAATTGGCAGAAAATTGGAGAAGAAACTTTCTAGTTTGAAAATCAAACACGTTGACATTTTTTTGCATTTTTCAACGAAACCACTTGCCATTTGGAGAAACGGAGATCATCGATGAACTATGTAGGCAGAGGTGCACCAGATGGTGTGGCACTTGACCAGCGCATGGGGGCCACGCCTCAAAAGTCTGGCAAGGTTCATGAGTGTGCATGTAGTTCAAACAGTTTGCTCCGAGAGGGGTAATGGACCTTGCGGTGTTGTCTATTTTTAGTTTGAGCGATACGGTGAAATTTGGGTGACTTTTTCCTTGGATGTTTAGGTGTCGATTGTTGTTTCACATTGTGTAGAACGAATTGTAGTGGTCCTAAAATAGTGAATTTGCATCTCTCTTAGTTTACGGACCTACATAAATGGTCCGCTCAATATCATGTTATTTTCTTTTGTAATTGCATTTAAGACTATTGTGTAGGATATTCATTTACTTTTCTCATTAGGCTGCGGTTTGGGCTCCATTTTACCAAAAAATGCATTTTTTTTGAAATAGTAAAAGTTGGAGAATGTGTGGTTGAAAAATAAATAAAAGTTTTGGATTTACTTGTAAAATCATTGTATGGAAGAATGTGTGGTTGAAAAATAAATTTGAGAATAAAGGGGCTCAAACAGGGGCTAGAAGTCATTGTGTGGGATGACATTAGGTTTAGAGTTAACCATTGCGTGTTGCCAACCTAGGATATGTGTGTTAATTATTTGTCTTTAATGTTTTGTGAATTTGTTGTCAATTTTTCTATTAGAATTGCTCGTAACCTAATGAAAGTTTGTTTGACTATTCAGTGTGAATTGTATCGGTACTTTGCTTGTGGTCATTGTTAGTTGCATTTTGTATTTTGTGGATAACACATTTTGGGTTATGCTTTTCCAATAAAAAAAACGTGATCGTTCAATTTGGTAAAACAAAAAGTTTCTTTTTTTATTTTTCGTATAAAATTGTTGATAACAAATGTAGGTTTAAGGTGCAAAAAGTAAGATATATTTTAATTGTGATAAATATGGACACGATGAAATAGATTGTTCTAGGAACGATAATCAAAGAAAGATAAAGAGAGTGGAAAGATGAGTCCTGCCATTAGGTCGAGTTATGACCCGAGTGATGTTTATTAAGAGTAAACCTAGTTATTAAATATACATTTGCGTGTAATCCTCCTGCATGTATGATTGCTTAATTCTATTACATGGTTATATGTTACATTTCAATATATTTTGAATGTGCGTTTGCATGAATTTAAGAACAATTTGATTACTTTGTGTAATGTGTTAGCATGCATAGTGAATTGAGATTTATAACATACTCCTTTTTTGCTCTGGAGTAGTGTAAAAGAGTGTAGTAGTGAGAACAAAGGATGGGGGTCACTTTCTCCTTAATCTTTGTAAGTCTGTGTGGTTTGTGAGATTATGTGAAGCGGTCAAGTGATGGTTAAGTAACTAACTCTTTCTTATATTCTTTTTGTGAGAGTCACCTTCACCATTTCCTTTGTGGAATAAATCTTTTTGTGGACATTTTTAGCATATGTTGATTTAACCTTGTGGTACTTAGGTCGATTTAAATTGTGCCTAACCTTTGTGGTCACCAAATGTGTCGATTTGCCATAGTGGGTTTGAGATGCAATAAAAGTATGTCTTTTGGTAATGTGGAGTATAGTTGCCTAAGTGTACGGGGGATGTGTGACATTTAGTTCATGAGATGAGATGTGATTAAATGTCGGTGATGTTGATGGTCTTTGAGAGAAAACTTGAGTATGTGACAATCATTGGATTCTTTCTAGAGTTTACAATTTCCTTCTCTATTATATTGTTCCTTTATGAGTGCATATGAACCATCATTTTTGGAATCCTCTCTCTGTTAACACCCTAATTAGGAGAAGTGGATACATATTATCTATTTAGATTGAGAGAAGTGAGGTAGTGATAGAGAATTATCTCGTGGACGTAAGATCTATTGTGGTTTATCTTTAGACATAGGTTTAGTGATCAGTCTAGTAAGCATGGTGGGAGATGAGAGAAGATATGTGTTCCTAAAGTATGAGCGACATGGAATATGATATGATAAGTGTGGTGAAATTTTTTCGTGATGTCTTTTATACATTTGTTGCATATGTATTGACCATTTGTTTGATTAACTTGTTAGTTTGATGTTCTTTGTTGAGCATGTTCAAAAGATTTGTGTGTTATGCTATATGATATATCTATCGCATGTTATTTGCTCTTAATTTATTATTATGATTATTTGCTTCTATTTGGATGTTCTTGACCTTAACTCTCGTAAGTATATGGAGCAAGTATGGTATGTTTCGGCTCGAGACATGAAGTAAGGTCTGTTATTTTAATTATATTTGGTTACCTTGATTGTGCTAGTATAAACTTTGTATTTTGTTTACTTGAATGTTGATTAGACATTGATGTGGAGATTTTTAGGTTTTTGATACCCAATAAATCTTAACGATGACGATAAAACGATGTCGGATATTTTATTGACACCATGGACTTGGCTTGACCAGGAAACAACCAATTGACTTTAGGTTGGCCCTATATGTGAGATGCTATATGTGAGATGGAAATATTTGGTGATGTGTTTAAGTTAGTCTTTAGATTTTATGGGAAACCCATTTAGTGGATTGTTTTGTGGCCCAACAATTGGAGAGATTTGTCTTGGCCCGAATTATCTAACCTAAACAATGCTTATATATCCATTCATCCACTTAGCCCTTTTTTGTGGGTTGATTGCAATAGAATGATGGGGCTAAAGAAGGCAGCCGGCTTGGGGGGTGAATTTGAGAGATTCCATCATTGTTGTTCATCCTTTTTCCCCCATTGTAGTCACTACCTTGTGTCCTTTGTGAGTATTAAATAGAGAGCAACCAAAGGGGGTAAAGAGGGCAGCCAAAGTTCAAGGAGGTTGTGGGTTGGGTTCAAAGTGGTTGTGGTGTTTATTTTTGTGTTGATTTTCGAGCTTGAATTGAAGATTTCTCAAGGAGTTTTTGCAACAAACATAAATGTATTTTTTTTTAATTGTGGTGTATTTAGTTATAATTGGGTTGGATTAAATTTTAAAATAATTTTTCTTTTATTTATTTTTTTTGTGAACAGTTTGACAGTTTAAAACGGTTTGCAAATATTGAAACATAAATCAAATCCTTTCATAGCAGTTAGGTTTGGTTCAAAACCAAATTATTGACAGATCCACGTGGATCCAAACCAATATTTTGGAAAAAGCGATTTCCATTCAGTTTGACAGTTCTATTGTTCAACATTACATGGCAAGGTCAAAGACACCAAAAGAAATCTCAATTCAAGATCTAATATATTTAGGGAAAGTAAATTATATATGATGAATTTATAGATTTGGTCGAACCAACTATCTAGTGTAGAAAAAATAAACGCGGCCATTATTCTCGAATAATAAATTTTCCGAACCACATTCTAAAAAAGACATTGATAATATTCTTTCTCTCATGATGATTACATTTTTGGTATGTTTAGATCAAATCCCACGCAGAATAAAGATACCAAAATCTGTATAATGTGGCCATAGGCTTGACACATCCCAATTTCGATATTATTTCATAGCCAATTTCACAATGACGATATTTTCCTTTCTTAACTCATAATTGGCCATGGATTACTCCTAAGTTGAATATCTTTACTATGTCGCGAATAATGGACCTAAATTTATCCATTTAATCATTGCTACTTTCTAGCATTCTCCCATTAACCAGCTGAAAGGGACACTAAAACAAATAGAAAATAAATCATACCATATTTATGGGAGCCACCAGGAGACATAAATATTCTAATAAATATGTATATCTTACGTAAAAGAGAGAATATGCAATAGAAAAATAAGAACGGGAACATACAACTTTACATGGAAATTCAAGACAAGAAAAAGTTAGAGTAAGAGAAATCAACTATATCAAAGATTAGTATAAGATATCGGTGTTTTAACGGCTACGTCGAATAATACTTTGAAACCCTAAACATCATGTGTGTGTGTGTGTGTGTAAGTGTGCACGCGCGCGAGAGAGAATAATAAAATAGGTCTACTTCAAAAAATTCTCATAATTCTAGTTTCACCAAATATGTCGCATTGCAAGCTTTTTGAGTCAGGCGAAACAAAATTCGAGCCACCGTATTCTAACAATATCTTTTCGTTGATCTTATCAATTTATTATTATTATTATTATATCAATTCAACCTAATAAAAATTACAAGACAACAAAATTTAATTCCCAATAATGGATAATGACAACATGTCAACAACACTTGAAGCGTGCATGGAAGTTACTATAGCCGGACATGATTATGCAACATATATTCTCCACATACGTTTGTTATTCAATATATTCTGGTATGTTTAACCAGAACACCAGTAAGAAGCGAGATGAACATGAACGCAGGAGATGCTTCATGGCGTGAGACAAAAGTGTTCAAGTACCGGTGGGTGAAACAAATATGATTGCGCTAACAAAAGTCACCAATCAAATACCAAAGTAAACCAATTAAAGATCAAACTAATGTATATGGAAAAAAGCAAGTTGATATATATAGAGTTTTCAAGACCATTTGTATTATTAAGGATCAAGAGCTCAAGAGTCAAAAGTCCAAGAATCCAAGAATCATTTTTCAATTACAAAGAGGGTCTATATATAGTGATTCGGTCGACGCGGTGTCTGTTGGATCAAGACCACGTGGCATCATCTCCTTGACCAAGACTTCACATCACTGTCTGTCATAAAATAAATATATTGACAATGAGTCAACCGTCATATACATTAGGTTGACAAACCTTACATTCCTTGTTACAAATGTTACATCAATCATTCTTAAAGATTGCTTACAGATCTTGTAAAAGACAACTTCTGCTTCATGAGCTTTCGGTGAGCTGAGGGCGTCTGTTGGACGAGGCTTTGTATAGGTCCTCTGTGTGAAGAGTTTTAGCTTATTCCATTTCTTTATGTAGGGATTCAGACTTATGTGAAGAGCTTCGGCTTCTTTCATTTCTTTATGTAGCACTTCGGATTCACACACTTTAGCTGTTTAGGCAATGCTTCGGCATAAGAGCTTCAACAATTCATATGATTTCTTTATATTTGACTAGTTAGGTCTTTGTATACTTTCCTGCCTACATGAATTGCTATGTGGCACTTTGATTTGAGCCTCGGTGGCGAGGTATAACAATAGTCCTCCAAGTCTAGGCATGATTATTTATGTAATACATAAACTTGTGTATATAAAAAATTTTGTAGGGGGTGACCATAACACAATAGTCCTCTAAGTCTAAGTATAAACATTTATGTTATAGTTAGAATTAAAAATGTATCTGACTTGCACGAATAATTCGATAGTGTTATCCGAAGTTGTATACTACTTTCTAGAACAATTCTGAGGAGTATCAGAAGTGAATTAAGTCTGAGGCTGTTTTGTCCCAAGTGGTTGAAGCTGTTTTGTCCGAACTGGTTGAGGAGAAGTGGCTCTGATCCTTGTGGGGTTACAACTAGCTAATTACGAGAAGCCTAATTTTAAAATATATGGGGAAACATGAGACGTCCTCAATTATTGCGCCAAAATAATTTATTGTCTTTGTACGTTTTCAAGAAAAAGCAACTGAAGCGGTTCAATTTCCTACACACGCCATCATCGCCGTATTTAATGCACAACGATGGTTTTCATGCACACATCTTGCAAAGTCTAGGTGCACGATAACAGATGAAGCAGACGCCATGATCTAGACCGTAGAAGGCGAAACGACATATGTATTGAGTGGTTCAGATTAAAATTTCAAATGAACGGTCAGATGATCCGAATCGTCATCCATTTGTTGGGATTGAGAGCCTCTACCTATAAAAGGCAAATATTCATGACAAAAAATCACTTCGCCTTTCACGAAATTAGTAATCGTACTCTGCAAAACCTCTAAGATTTATTTCTTTCTTCTTTGCATTTTCAATCTCCGATGATACTCCACCATTCTTCAATCTAAATTGTAAGTTTCTTAAACTTTAACTTAAAAAATATAAGTCAATGGCATTTTCAAACTCTACTGGGAATGTGGACATTAGTGAGGTAGCTGTTGAGTTGGGGGCATAAATTACAAACACAACCGACTTGGTTAGAGCCATTTGGCGGGCAAAGTGTTTTGCCTTCTAGGGACGTTACAAAAAATGAGATAGCTCGGGGACAGCCAAAATCCCTTCATTTGTAAATCCGACCCACGTAGCTAACCTTAGGGAAAAATACGATATCCCTTACAACATTGAAAATTATTTCCCCCACTTTTGATGAGCAAGCCTATTTTCCGAGGTAGGCGTGCGTCGCCATCAATGAGTTTCTTCTAAAGGTTGGGCTATGAATGCCTCTCCATTCATTTTTTAGAATTGTTTTTAGGTTGTACGGGCTGGTCCCCACCCAGCTCGTTCCCAATGCTTGGGCCCTACTAGTGGGAACCTACTTCATTTGGAAGGAAACTTTCCTTGGAAAGGATAACCTCTCCATATATTCCAAACAATTTTTCAAACTCGGGTCTTGGGGAAAGATGATTCAAAAGTGTGGTACTTTCTCTGCCTGTGGTGGTCACATTCCCCATTCATCTTGGGTCTTCCCTCCTCCATCAAGGAATGGAAGGGGACGTGGTTTGGATAAGGGGGAAGTGGTACGAATGTGGGGGTGACACTATCCCCCACGTGAAAGCTTCAACCTCCTACTCCGAAGCCTATGACTATCGTATCTATTTTTTATTTCTTTGTGTTGATAATCTTGATACTAAAGCTGTAAAGAACTACATCACAAACTTCCATTTGACAGATGCATACCAAAGCTTCACAAAATATTAGTAGATGTATTCCTACACAAAGAAGGTGGAGTGGCTTGAAGTCAACATCCAGGGCATGAACACCTCTGAGTTTGGTCAGAATTTCTTGAGAAGGGAGAACAAGAGTCTCAAACTCCTAGTGAAGGTAACGAATTGAATTTGAGGTCGTGGCTCCTGATGCAAATGGATTCTACCCCCACAGTTGTAAATATTTTTTAAATAAATAAAATTCTTTTTGCTCATACTTGTGTTATTTTCTTTTGCACTTACTGCTTCTATTTAATATTGTAATGCCCTTAAGTGTAGTTCGAACTACTTTCACTTCAATAATAATATCAAACTTTTAATTTTGCATGTGTTAGAGGTCGTCTACCTTTATAAGTTTCTGAACCTATGCACATCAAACTTCAACAATTACATCAAATTGACGCTCTTAACAACTTCAGACTTATGTTTAAGACTTTGTTGGTAGTTCTCTAGCCTTTCATTCTTTTCCTAAGCATGGAGTTGAGTGGTTCGCCCATGCTGAGACTTCCTTAACAAACATTGTTGTTAAAGACATGTGCCACACTTCACGAATGCAAATGTCATCTATCTTAGGATCCAGTTTCTCCTCAAAGTGCCCACGCTTCACTTCATAGGGACGTATCATCTATGAAAAGGCTTCCCCTTTAACTTTTGTCAATATGAGGTGTTTCATAATTTTAAATGAACTGCCTTTAATTAAGAATAATTTTTACTTACCAAAATTAATAATTCTTCTGAGCATGAGGTTGAGCGGTTCGCCCATGCTGAGATTTCCTTAAAACCAAAGCACGTGCCACACTTTACGAGTGCAAATGTGGTCCATGTTAGGATCTGATTCTCATCGAAGTGCCCAAGTGTCTCCTCGTAGGGACGAATCATCTATGAAGAGGCTTCCCCTTTGACTTTTGTCAATATAAGGTTTTTACTTACTTTAACTTGTGAAATTTTTATTTTTCAGACTACGAACTTTGTTTCTTGAACATGGGGTTGAGCGGCTTGCCCATGCTGGGACTTCCTTAACAACCTTTGTAGTTAAGGACAAGTGCAGAACTTCGCAAGTAAGAGGTCGTCCATTTTGGGATTCAACTCTTCGTCGAAATGCCCAAACTTCTCTTCATAGGGATTATTCTTCTATATAGAGGCTTCCCCCAGGTTTTTTGCCTCTTGGGAGGTATTTTTCATGTAAAAAACAATTTGATAAAAGTCAATTTTATTAAGTCAAAAACTGTACAAACTGGATAATTGCATCATTACTAGTAGTATTTTCATAGATGTTCTGCATTCCATGGATGAGAATTTACCTTTCCATCCATATTTTCAATTTTATAGGTTCTAGACCGAACATCTTCCATTATGCGGTAGGGGTCTTCCCAATTGCAACCAGTTCCTGTACCATGTTCTTTAGAAGATAAAAACACCCTTCAGAGCACCAACTCATTCAAGCAAAATGACTTCTTCTTTATTCTGGAGTTGTAGTATCTAGTCATTTTCTGCTAATAAATAGCCAATTTTGCTTGGGAATCATCCCTCTTTTCTTCTAGGAGGTCCAGTTCACATCTCCTTATTTCGCTATTGGATATTTCATTGAAATAAATTCGATGAGGAGATGACAGGCCTTCATCAACGGGCTCATAGCCTCAACCCCGTAAGCCATAGAGAAAGGAGTTTCTCCTGTAGCAGTTCTTCTTATAGTTCGAAAGGTTCAAAGGACTTGGGGTAGCTCATCGACCCAAGCCCTTTTAGAGGCATCTAACTTTCCCTTCAGCATATAATTGATTGTTTTGTTAACAGCTTTCACCTTTCCATTTGCCTAAGGGTGATGTGGGAAAGAAAAGTGTTTCTTAATGCCCAGCTTCTCCCATAAGTTTATGACGTTCTTATTGTCAAACTGTCAACCATTGTCTGAACAATTAAATGGGAAATTCTGAACCTGTAATGATGTTTTTTAGAGGAATTTGGAAGTATTAGCCTTAATAATTTTAGCAAGGGGTTTGCCCTCTACCCATTTGATAAAATAATCTATGACGATGACGGAAAAGCTAGAATTTCCCCTTCCTTTAAGACGGGGACCTATAAGGTCAATTTCCCATTTAGAAAATGACCGAGGCTAGAAACAACACTTAACTCTTGAAAAGGCTGCCTCAGAATTGTTGCAAAGTGTTAACACTTATCGCATCTATTGACAAACTGCTGTGCATCATTTTTCAAGGTGGGCGAATAATATTATTGCCTTAATACTTTTTGTGTCAAGGACCATCCTCATGTATAATTTGCACATACTCCTTTATGAATTTCTCGAAGCACGTAATTCGATTGTTCTCCACCTATGAACAAGAGTAACGGTAAGGAGAATTCACGTTTATATAGCACATTGTCTTGGAAGACGAAGTGAGCGGCTCATCTTCTGAGCTTCCATGCCTCCTTTTTTTCGGAAGGTAATGTCGGTCCTTGAGGAAAGATATGATTAACTTCATCCATAATGGATCATCCTCGGCCCACATGATTTCTTTTCCAGTGGCAGTAGAGGATCTAGGAATTTGCTCTATTAGCACTACATTGAGTAATTTAGAATCTTTACTACTTGCCACTTTGAAGGGCATCGGCATGAGCATTTTCTAAGATTGAGATTTGTACCAACTCAAATCTTTCATATACGGTGATGAAATCCATAACCAATTTCAAGTATGTGGCCATGGACTTATCTGTTGCTGAAAAATTGCCATGGACCTGGCTCACTACAAGTTGAGAGTCAGTGCTAATTACGAGCCTCTTTGCCTGTATTTCTCTGGCTAGTCTAAGACCTGCAATGAGGGCCTCATATTTTGCTACGTTATTAGTGGCTTTGAAGCCAGACCGTACATCACAAGTGAGCTTATGTCCTTCAGGACTAATAAGAACCACTCATGCTCTTAACCTGGTGTTCCCTAATTATCCATTAGCATTTGCTTCAGAAGAAGTTTGTTAGAACCTGTATCGCATGGGCCTGGACATATGGCCTCAGTTTTCGAAAGGCTGTCACCAAGAAAAGTGCTTGCTTTTCCATATCTAGATAGCGATTCTCAACATCCAAAAGTGCTTTACTTATATAAAAAGAGGCAGTTGGTGATCATTTTCCTCTCTTATCAAAATCGAATTGATTGCTTTAGGGGCTACTGCCAAATACAGATGTAGTTGTTTATTAGAATTTGGTTTGGAGAGGAGGAGAGCCTGTTCCAAGTGCTTCTTCAACTCATGTAGCGCTACCTCACATTCATCTATCCATTGAAACTTATTTCCTCATTTTCAGAACCATTAAGAAAAGTATGCTCGGGTTGAGAGCTCATATCTTTTCGGGTTGAAGAAAGGTACACCCAGGTTGAGAGCTCTCCTCTTTTGCCTATGTGTTGTGGCCTTAGGATCAATGTTCAAGATGTAGCAATTGACCTTTGTGTAAATATCAACCATGTCTCCATTCTTCTAGGCGAAGACATCTAGATTTTTCAGTAAGAAGCTTTTTAGCTTCTCCTTGGCTTTTATTGGAAGATGTCTTTCAACATGTAGATATTTGGAGGTGTTTTGTGGGTCCACTGAGAAGCTATCTAGTTCTTCCATAAGGGATATTTGAGGTTGGCAATCAATGATGCGAGGATTCAGTTCCTCCAAACTAGCTGCTTCTTCAATAGCTTTTCCTTCTTCAGGGGTTGTCTATTCTTCACAGATAGCTTGTTCTTCTTAGGTATGTATAACTCTAAGGATGGCCCCTTCTTTAGAGGCATCAATCATTCGACATCTTTCCCTTGTTCAGGGCTTCTCCCTTGTTTAAGGACATCGTCCATGTCGATATCTGTTAGGATCACATTGACATTTCTTGGTTCGACTTTTCTTAGAAAATTCAAGTAACATTCCCTCGTACTTCTTTGATCACCTCTAACCATTTCTATTTCATTCTCAATTGAAAATTTCATGCACAGATGGTAAATGGATGTGACGACCCATAGTTCCTTTAGGGCAAGCCTCCCAAACATTCTGTGATAAGTGGAGCAACTGTCTACTGCTTAAAATTTCATAAAATGGTGAACAAACAAGGGTGCGGTCCCCATATCTATTGCTACGGTGATCTTACCCCTTGGAATGATGTTGTCACATGTGAAGCCATACAAGGAGGAACTCGTTGGAGTTAGCTAGTGATCAACTTTCTTCTTATCAAAAGTAGCCCAAAAGATGATGTTGACAGAGCTCCTATTATCCACTAGCATTTGTTTTAGGTCATTGCGTGTTACAACGGCCCTCACCACTTGGGCGTTAAAGTGTAGATAATGCACACCCGCTGCATCATCTTAGGTGAAGGTGATAGGTTGAACTTTCCTTTCAATAGAGGCTCGATTGACTATGAAGCTTAACATAGATGGGTCCACCGTTTCCCTGGTATAATTTCTCTGGAAGTTCCTAGATTCTCCCCCAATGTATGGGCCTTCACAAATTGTATCAATTTCTTTAATGGGCTCTTGGCCAACATTCGTTGAGAGGCTTCTTCTTTGTCTTTGACCCTCTCTAGTTCATTCCGCATCAGTGTCTCTTCTCCTAGGAGCATTTTTCTATTGGGACGCATCAGATCAACGTTTCCAAGATGTTGGGTCTACCTAGAGGAGCATCTCTTCGAAGGCGCCTATTCCTTCCTTGTTTGGCACTCTAAGGTTGCCCCGCAATGTCCTTGCAGCCTTCAGTGTTGTAGCTATATGGGTGGTGGTATCTACAATAGAGGGGTGCTTCATCCCTATTTCTAGGTTCCACGCCTCGTTCCCTACCTCTCCCCATTTGGGGGAATCTTTGATAGGGTCTGTCCTGGTATGTTGCAGCACTAGGGTCACTTTTTCATTGGCCAAAGTGGGCACTACATTTAATGTTGTTGCAGACAATGGTTGTCCAGGGTTGAGAGGGGTCGATTTCCCAACCTGATGGTCCATTAAATGTGAGGTTGGGCCTATTCCTTTTTGCATTTGAGTAGGGAAAAGTCATCGGTTAGCCCTATTCCTGTTATCCCTCAATTTTTCATTGAGAATCTCACGCCTTATCATTTCCAATAAAGCATCGTAGCTGGTAGGGTCTTTATTCTACACATCTCTACAGAAGAGAGAGTTCATGTGAAATCCTCCCCATAGGGCTGTTAGAGCTTCTCTATCTATCACTTGTATATAGTAGGTCATCTCATCTGTGAAACGGGACAAGAAACTTTTTAGAGACTCGCCCTACTGCTGCTGCATATTATGCAAGCATTGGATAGGTCGTTCACCTTCTTTGCTTGTGGCGAAGTACTTAAAAATGTTTTTTTAAATCTAGCCAGCTCTAAATGCTCCATACTAGTAACCTGGTGTACCAGATTTCAACTGCTCCGCTTAGGGTTAAGTGGGAAACTCTACACTTCTGGCTTCTTTCAGACTCATGTAAGTCTTAAAGTTGTTGAGATGTTTTGCAGGACCACTTCTCACATCATACTTGGGAATTTTGGGGAGTGTGAAGTGGTTCAGCACGGGAACATTCCTAGTGGCATAGGAAAATGGTGAATTATCATTATCTTCATCATCTAGATTGCATGACCTTTGTGGTTCATCAAAATCATCATCTTCCTTAAATTAAGTCTCTGGAGGCTGATTGAAACATCCTGCTTCACTTCTGGCATGTTATCTCATCTCACTCCTATTTGTAGGAGGAGGGATCTGAGGCGCTTCGTCGTAAATAGGTTTATCTCGTCTTTCGAACTGAAGAGGCTCCTGTTGCCTATTTTCAGGCACAAGAGAAGGTCGAGCCTACCTATTTCTAGGCACCCCTGGGCTCATCCTATCGAAGACACTTACGGACCTCTGATGCAGGTCCTCTAGTTCATAATTCGGGGAAAAATTGAATGGAGCCTCATTAGATCGTTCAGAGGCGTAGTTGGTAGACATATCAACTTCAACCTCCCTTTTCTTGGGGGCTTGTATCCTGGTGTGATGTTGGTATCCAGCCATTTGGCTTTGAGCATCCTCTTTTTCGTGATAGTGCCCTTGTGAAAGGTCATGGAATACATTTTCTAGGGCTGCATATGGAAGAACTGGGTATCTTCCTTTGTCCCGCATGCTCATCAGTAGCTAGGGTTGTAAATGGACTGGATCTACCTACATCTGATCTGATCTGATAATCCAATAGATATTTGATTGTTAAAACCATATCTGTTTTGTTATGTTATCGGACATTCGATCCGATAATCTGATCCGAAATTAAAGAAATTAGGGAAAAAATAAATATTAGAATCAATTTTTTTTCCAATATTTCCAATTCTTAAACAGGGTTAATAATTATAAAACTTTTAAATTTTTAATGTTTTTAATTTGATGACTTTTTTTATTCTAAATTTATTTATTTTCTCTTTTATTTATTTTAGTGACAATAACATGCCATAAAAAATTTTTACCGACTCAATTATTTATAAAAAATCGGATCGGATTGACCTATATCTATATTTGATCCATTTAGTTGATGGATTATCGATTCGGATCTTGATCGGGTTATCGGACTAAGACCCTAAACCCATCCCCCATTAATTTCATCAGATCGGATTCGAATCAAAATCCAATTCATTGACAACCCTATCAATAGCTCATGCATAGCCATAGATTGAGTTATGTTCTTTAGATTGGCGGCCATTGTGATCACTTCTCTAGTGAGTCTTGCTGTAATCCTGCCCCTTGACCTGTCTCGACTATGCTGTTGGTGAGGTCGCGGGCGAGCTGCTGGGACGACACGCGAGGGTTTCCCTTCCTCAAGGTATTTCCTCGTCCACTGAGGTGCATTTTCTTCACTACTTGAACTCATGTTAGTAAACTCCTTCTTGAATAAACATTCCTTTTTTCAAAGATTGAACTTATTTTGAATTAAGCGGTTTTTCTTTGGGTTTCTAACAGTTCTTTTTTCAAGAACACCTCTTTTTCAATAGTTAGAAAATTCCATTCAATTTGCTTCCAACTGGCCTCTTCCCATGGGACTTTCATGGTTAAAGTGTATGCCTTCTCACAAACTGCGTTAATCTGTTGACCCCTAAAAATGTGACGCTTACGTGGACAATAGTTGTCGGGCTCACTCACACCAATTCAAGTAAATTCCGGCATGTTTTGACCGAAACACCGATAAGAAGCAAGGTGAACATGGACGCTGGAGATGCTTCACTGTGTGAGACAAAAGTGTTCAAGCACTAGCGGGTGGAACCAAGATGATTGCACTAACAACAATTACCAATCAAATACCAAAGTAAACCAATTAAAGATCAAGCTAATGTATATGGAAAAAAAAAGCAAGATGATATGTATAGAGTTTTCTAAACCATTTGTATTATTAAGGATCAAGAGCTCAAGAGTCAAAAATCCAAGAATCACTTTCCAGTTACAAAGAGGATCTATTTGTAGTGTTTAAGCTGACATGGTGTTCGTCAAATCAGAATCACATGGCATCATCTCCTTGACTAATACTTCACATAACTGTCTATCATACAATAAATACATTGAAAATGGGTCAACCGCCCTATACATTAGTTAACACACCTGACATTCCTTGTTACAAACGTTACATCAATTATTCCTAAAGATTGTCTACAAATCCTGTAAAAGATAGCTTCAGCTTCATGAGTTACGGGTGCACTGAGGACCTCTGTTGTATGAGGCTTTGTATTGGTACTCTATGTGAAGAGCTTTGGCATCTTCCATTTCTTTATATAGCACTTCAGACTCATGTGAAGTGCTTTGAATTATTCCATTTCTTTATGTAGTGCTTCGGACTTACGCACTTCAGACATTTAGTCAGTGCTTCGGCATAAGAGTTTCAGCCATTTACATGATTTATTTACATTTGACCAATTAGGTCTTTGTTGACTTTTCTACCTACGTGGATTGTTACGTGGCACTTTGAGAACAGCATAGGTGGTGAGGTATAACAATTTTGTTCCCTTAATCATATGTTATTGCATAAGCACTCTTAAGAGTGCCTTCATTCTATTGCTATTAGACACATCAAGGGACAAATCAACATTAAAAACTCCTCCCACTATCTTTTTTAATTTTTTATTTCACGCAATTTTATATTGTAGGTTAAATGAAATGATGATTGGTTTAGGTAGTGCAGTCAGGCTACCTCTGCTACTTGATGCTCCTAAGACGAATGGATAATTTTGCCATATAGACTATCAACTTTTTCCTTGAATTGAGAATGGTTGTTCTTCGTACAGAAGTAGCAAAGGTTTTTAAGGGCTTGGACAAAACCCTCTCCCCTTTCACGTGCGATGTGCTCGATATGTATTCTTTTCATCAGCCACTTGCTCGAATTTTAGGGGTAAGGCTCGCAAAAGATGTGGATCGGTTTGGTCTTCAAATTTGAGTGGTTGGTCTTCCATTCAATAGGATTGAGCTCTTTTGGCCTATGAAGATGATCTAATTATAGTGATTTGTGGGTTAATATGAACACGTGATGGTTTGATTAATTTCACTAAGATCGTACTTCTTTTATTCAACTTTTCAATGTCTACCTAATATTTGGCTAAATTGAGCTCCTAGGGTATCTAATAGTTATCTAACCTGTCACGTTGAACACAAGATTCTTCGTTATGCTACTATCACTTTATTTTGTAAGGTATAACAATA
This sequence comes from Fraxinus cuspidata, assembly GCA_903798385.1. Lineage (NCBI taxonomy): Eukaryota > Viridiplantae > Streptophyta > Magnoliopsida > Lamiales > Oleaceae > Fraxinus > Fraxinus cuspidata. Next base: position 18,446 of record CAIGRP010015003.1, read on the forward strand.
TCCGTAAAGAGAGAACTTCATTTCTACAATGCTTGACAGAAGCTTAGTATATCATGAAATACAGATATATACATTATACAAACACAATTATCTAAAAACACTTGTTGATGTCATCTAAATAAAGTTGAAAAAAAAAAATATCATGTGATGCATATATTATTGGAGTCGTCACCTCAATAGTGGCAATCACTTGTTGATGTTTTTCAATGTTCCATTCCATTATAAATATTATTGTAATATTACAGATAAACCTAAATCCAATTTCAAGGCATCACGCACATGATTTATAGTGGGAGTACTTTGGATTTGCACTATTCAACTATTGAGTTCAAAGTTTTTGGGAGTTGATTTGCTTATTTTTATATTACCAGATAATTTGTCTAAGTAATTTTAAAATAAGAAATAGTGTACGAGAAATATAGAAAATAAATCATTGTAATAATTGAGAAGAAAGGTCTAAAGATCCTAATCATGAAATTAATTATGTTAATGACATAATCCTACTCGTACTTAATTATGTTAATAACATAGTCCACCTCCTACATCTGCCAATAATTCTCTTATTACTTTTTAAGTTTGTACTCAAATTTGACGATTTAATTAAGTACACAATAACACGTGAATCGGCTACTTATTTTGACATACACGGTTGAGATATTAAATAAAATCCGCATGCGTTATGTCGTTATTAAACATATTTATCAAGAATCAAGAGAATCTGTCGAAACAAGATAAGGATGTCGTGTGCCCTATTACTTCAAGAAGACTATTCATGTTCCACTCACATGTCAAGATTGATACTTGCTAATGCTGTGTTTTTTATTCAGGCCTCTCAAGTTATGTGCTTACAATTTTTTTGCAAAATTAATGGTTCCTCGTGTGTGATAGTGGATCAAGTCGTACAAGATTAACATTTGAAAATGACATGGACATTCCTATGTATATGGCTACTGAGAAAGTTGACTTGGCGAGTGTGTTAGAAATGACAAAATTGGTACGATAAACTAAACATATTAATGGGAAGTTGATTGGAGTTTGAGTCTGTGAAGAACAACGTGTTCTTCATTGATCCACAAGAGATAGATGATTCCACAAGGCTAGGAGTACTGCAGGGTAGCATATTCCACCGAGAGCTTTGGCAACAGCAGCTAAGAATTGGCGTAGAGGAGCACAGGATTTAGGGAGAACTGTAAGAAGTGCAGTCGGGAGATCAGATAGTACGGGTCGTCTAGTCTGATAGACTTTAAGTTTTTTAAATCGTTTATAGTGGATTGACTAGCAAAGTGCCTGAAGTTTTTCCCAGTTGGGTTTCGCCGTGATCATCCTGATATTGATTTACTGCTTTTACTTTGTTTATTAATTGATCATATAAATTGCGATATTCAAACTTATGACTTAAATGACTTGCATGTTCAATCATCTAGAAAAGAATTAAAAATGACGTGTTGCTGTTTATTTCGTTAATAAATTTAAATTCCGCATTATACACATTTTCGACCTCCTCTTGGTGTTGCTAGGGTCGAATTACGCATTTTTTAATTGTTATCAGGAACCTTAAATCGATTCGTGACCCTTTTTATATATTCTAGATGAGTCAGTCAGTGTCGGTGTCTCCGTTCTTTGACAGAAGCAATTATGCTTACTGAAAAGTTCGAATGAGAGCTTTCCTTAAAGTGTAGGATGAACGTATTTGGATTAGCGTTCAAAATGGATGGGCTCCACCTGCAACAACTGTTGCTGGTGTAATCACACCCACTGATATCTCACTATGGACTAAAAAGAACTTAGATGAGTGTAATTGGAACAGCAAGGGCCTTCATGTCCTATTAATAGTTGTGTGAAAAATTTAGGAGAGTCTCGATGTGTGAAACTGTCAAGGAAGTTTGAGATATTTTAGAAACCACACATGAGGGAACTAAAATAGTTAAAAGTTCTAAATTGCATATGTTGACCTCTAGATTTGAAGAAATTAGAATGAAGGACGATGAATCGTTCGATAAATTCTATGCGAAGCTGAATGACATAGTTAACTCGAGTTTCAACCTAGGTGTAGAGTTCCCCCGTACAAATTTTTTAGGAAGTTCCTTAGATCATTGCCTGAGAGGTTTAGACCTAAAGTTATCGCGATAGAATAAAGTAATGACTTAGACGCTGTTAAGATAGAATAACTTGTGGGATCCCTTCAAACTTATGAACTCACTGTTTCTCAACCTAAAAAAGTTAAATCCATCACCATTAACACCATTAGAGAAGGGGAGAGCGAGTCCATTGATACTGAGACTTTAAGAGACAACGAAATAGCTTATTTTGTTAAAAAATTTCAAAAGGTGATGAGAAATAGGAGAAAGCCTCAGGAGCACGATAGTGATGTCCCTAATAAACTCTCGAGAGGTAGATATGAGAAAAACACCTCCAGGAATCCCATTAAGAAATCTCAATGTGTTCAATGCCACGAGTGCAAGGGATATGGTCACATTAGGAGTTAATGTCCTAATCTGAAAAGAAGTTCAGGTAAAGAACGACGTAAGGCTTTAAGAGTCAGATTCTAGTTCTTAGAATGAGAGATCTGGTGGTGAGGATGAACAAAATTTCATTGCCTTCACCTCGATTGCTACAATCGAATCTGACCGTGAGATTGAGAAGGTTGAAAGGGAGAATGAGAGTGAACAGTCTGAAGAAGAGTCTGGTGATGAGACTGACATTCACGAGTCTTATCCTGAATTGCTTGAGGAGAGTCTCAAAATTAAGAAGGTCAACAAAGTCGTCTTGAAAAAGGTAAACGAGCTTGAACTTGAACGTGAAAAACTGTTAAGTGACCTTCAGGACTCGACTAGAAAATTGAGTGAATTGAAACTGGAAAATGAAAACTTGGAAATTAAAGTTAACTCATTAACTACTAATCTTGATAAATCTAATACTCAACTTGAATTGNGGACTCGACTAGAAAATTGAGTGAATTGAAACTGGAAAATGAAAACTTGGAAATTAACGTTAACTCATTAACTACTAATCTTGATAAATCTAATACTCAACTTGAATTGTTTATGAGTGGCTCACAGAAGCTGGACAATCTGCTTAGGATGAACAAGCCTGCTGAAAATAGGCATGATCAGGGTTATGTCGATAACCATGATGCTACTGCTAGTACATCAAGGACCACGTTCGTTTCTACTACCAACAAAGCTCGTGAGATTGCTTATCCTAAAACCAAAGGTAAGCATGTCATAGGATCGAGACCTACCAGACAGCGTAGGGTCAGTCGTCCTACATTTTAGCATCAACCACCTAGCAGGTTTGTACCTATGTTGTGCACTGGGACACACTAGAACTAGATGTCGTAATCGTGTGACTAGAAGTAAGAATCAGGATTTCACTAGCAAGGCTAACATTCTTGCAAATCAAGTTTGCCACTTAACTGAGATGATGACTATGTTAACTCAATTAACTTCTACTTCTAAGAAAGTCTGGGTTAAGAAAGCAATGTTAACGTTCTTGCCAATCAAGTTAGCCACTTAAGGACTCGGTTAAAGCAATTAACTTCTACTTCTAAGAAAGTCTGGGTTAAGAGAAGCGACCTGGAAAGTCTTGAAAATGGTCGTGCTCTTCATAGAAAGGGCATTCAAATTTCACCCTGATTTGGCATTTAGGTGCATGCATGTGCAGTTCATTGTGTTCATTCATTCATGCATGCATCTCATTTACTTTTATACTATTTTCTGCTGTTTCTATTCTTATACATTTATTTGTGTTAAGTATTGGTTTTATAAACAAAAAACAAAAAAAAAAAGGGTTTTACAGCTTGATATACAATACACTTGATTTTGTTGATTGTGTTGAAGCATGAGTTTAATTGATGTATTGTAACATACTATCCATTGCTGGCTTAGGTTATGTATGGAGTACTTAGTATCAGTATCTTCATATACCATCTGTACTGCACACACTATGATCTTGTTAGTAAGATTATACCGCGTGTGTGAGATTTGAGATTGCAATCACAAGTTAGTAGGGAGATTTTGAACTTGAATTGACCTTATTTATTAGACCTAAGCTCAAGATTATCCATGTTATCTACTATATAAAATAATACAAAAGGCTCAATATCTTATGCTCATTTTCAAAGCCTATTTGATTTGAGCGATTAAGCCTGCAAGGTTTTTCAAACCTGGTGCCTCTAGTCAACTGACTTGGGTTAACCGGCCTAAAGCTCGCTACAGTGGTCATTTTAGTCGTTTAATAAAAAGGAGCATGTACTTAAGACTTGAAAAATATTTATGGGCTTCAAAGTTGTGAAAAATATATGCAATAAGTCAAGGGGAGAAAAGAAAAAAAAAATCAATATACAATGAGCTCTTATTTAAAGGTCCATGCTTAACTTGAACTGAGTATG
>CAIGRP010015004.1:0-15118 GCA_903798385.1 Fraxinus cuspidata
ATTCTGTGTGCACATCGTTATGTGCATAAACTTGTGCAACCAAACGACTGCACTGTCGGTCATAGGAGCACCGACGAAATCCTCCAATACAGAAACACGATCCTTAAGATTTTGACTTGTAGCCATATCTATAAGTGAAGCAGCAACTGCAACGAGGCCCTGATACCAATTATCACAGGGATGGAATCCAAGTAAAATACTTAGCCAAATTTTCGCCTATGATGGCATTGAGGTCCCACTCAGTCAGCCCACAATGCGCACACACACGAAGTAAATGCAACAAATGTAAAGGAACACCTTAATTACGGGTAAATCCAATTCGTTTATTACTCCACAATAAATACAAGAAAAGAAGGAACACTGAAGGAACACAACATATATTCCGTGTCTCATCAGTCTGTCATTCTCAATTTATAGGTCAAAACGTATGTAGTTAACACCCTTAACTGTCAAAGGGATAAACCAACCCAGTTGGCTAGAACATGTCAGAAACCGCATCCCACAACTATTCCCAGTAACTGTCCACACTTTCCACTAGTATGGACTCCGAAAACTGTCCAGCACATGTGCCAAACATGTGTCCCATTTGGACACCAAAATTTATGGACTTTAGCCGATTAACAATAAGCTAGATCAGCCCATGCTTTGCCAATCTGCTCATGACAGCAAACTGGATCAGCCCATACCTTGCCAATCTGCCACACTTTGACACCAGTCAAACTGGAGCATCATTCTTACATCTTCCTTGCCCAGANCAGCCCATGCTTTGCCAATCTGCTCATGACAGCAAACTGGATCAGCCCATACCTTGCCAATCTGCCACACTTTGACACCAGTCAAACTGGAGCATCATTCTTACATCTTCCTTGCCCAGAAATCCGAAATGTGCACCATCAACACATCTTCCCGCAAAATCCCGGCATGAGTGCAACGTAATCTCATGCCATTGCGCATGTCAACTTTCAAGGGGCTGACAGACATCCATATTAGATGGGACAACCTTTAAAGAAGGCTCGTGTTTTGAAAATTATTTTTTACGTACTTAGTTTTAGCCATGCATTCACATACTCCTAAATAAAAAAATTTCCTACTTTTTAATCACATTCTTCTAAAATCAATATTCAATTTTTTTCAAATAGTGGCCATCAAACTGGGGCTCACTCTCACACTTCAACAATTTGCCCTTATTTTAATGGTGTGTCAGCCTTTAAGCCCCATTTTTTTTAATGGAAATGCGCTTTCAGATATTGAGTTTTTGGAGAATATGATTAAAAATAGGAAAAAAATTGTATTTACGTATAAAATTATTTTATGGAAAAAATAAGTGGATGAAAAATAAATTTTGGAAAAATAAGTTTTGTGAAAAATGGTGCTGAAACATAGACAAATATGTTACCATCAGGTAACTTCAAAAAAATATGGATTTTTTGGTGTATAAACACACTAGTTTACTCATTGAATTCATTATTCACACAAACATTTGCTTATTTTATAGATTGAATTCATATTATCGATAGTCATCATCTGGTTATACCTACTATACAATTGGCAGCAAAATCTATTGAAATATTGTGGAGGTAAAAGTAACTATTTATTCGGAAGACTAAATGATTAATTTATTTGTGCAACTATGAATGACAATGTATGAGTTGTCAAAAAATTGTTGATTGTAAAAACAAGATATTTTCCAAACTGTCCAATGACAATTACGATGTAGTATATTGTCAACAAAATTATCATCTATAATTGTACACCAAAAATGGCTGAGACTATAATATTTATTTCCCATTTCTCGTGTGTATAATTGATGAAAGAATAAATAAATTTACAATTAAAAGAAAAAGACCACTCCCATAAAATGAATTGATTTTCTTCACGTGCCATTAACACCAATAATGTCCCCACACACTACTCCCACGGTAAAATCCAGTGAATCATTGTCGATGCATAAAGAAGTATTGATAGCATAATTAGAAGTATTGATAGCATAATTGATGGTTCGGTGCGGATTAATCAAACTAGCCTAAATAGTTTTAGGCCATGTGTCAGTTTGGACTTTAGACACATTTTTATTGGTCTATTTTTTTGAAGTAAGTATCGCAGTCGTTACTCGTGACTGTACACCGGATAAACCTCGCTACATGTGCAGTAGCCTGCAAATCACACAGGAGAGATAAACCGCACTATTACACATTCTCCTAAAAATCATATTCTCCATGGAATCGGCCCGTGTATTATTACACACCTATACCCCTATAGGAGAATAGGGTAAAATTATAAAAAAAAAAAAATAATATCAGCTTAAAAATAAAAATAAAAGAAAGGCTACGCTGTCGTTTGACACCCAAATATATAGGTAAAGAACTCAAAAGAGGTTTCCTCTTCACAAACAGTTGAGGAAGCAAGTCGCCGGAGCCGAAAGCAGCAGCGGCGGTGGAGGAAGTAAAAAAGGAAGGAATATGGGAAAGAAAACGAAGAAGCCAGGGAAAGGAAAAGAGAAAACGGAAAAGAAAACAACCAAAGCAGAGGAAAAACGAGCTCGCAGAGAATCCAAAAAACTCTCACCTGAAGATGACATAGATGCTATTCTGGTGAATTGCAACTCCGTATAACTGAAACAATGAAAAAAGAGTGATTTTTTAAGACATTATTATTTCACTTTTAATATGAGCACCATTATTGAATTTACTCATGTAAATCTTACGTACAGTAACATTTGTTTAGTTTGAATGATGAAGAAAGGTATTATAGTAATGAATTGAAAATTTTTGGCACGCAGTCCAGTATTCAAAAAGAAGAGGCCAAAAAGAAGGAAGTGCATATTGAAGACAATGTGCCTGCACCATCTCCAAGATCGAATTGTACGGTGAGTAAGTTCTTTGAAATTTTTGCTGACATATCTAATTTAGTTTTATTGATGTGTTCGAATTTAAATGGCCTGGGGTTTGTTTGGTTGTTTTACTTTTTATGTAGTTAACAATCAATCCTTTGAAAGACACGGAGTTGATTCTGTATGGAGGTGAATTCTACAATGGGAGAAAGGTCAGGTCTTTTTAAGTATTTTGCATTAAATTAAATTTTCAATGTTGTGCTTATAAAGCTGCTTAATGGTGTTGTATGGAGGTAGTGTTAGGTGTTAAGAACTCCCTTGTTGTGTTCTTTTCATTTTTTAAATCCTTGAAAACAAAGTGTCCTTTTCTTTATATTGTTTGTGTTGACATGCGGCAACTCATGAATTTGAGCACTGGAACTGTGCATGCAGACATTTGTTTATGGGGATCTATACCGATTTGATGTCGAAAAGCAAGAGTGGAAATTGATTTCAAGCCCTAACAGTCCACCTCCTCGAAGTGCTCATCAGGCAGTTTCCTGGAAGAATTATCTTTATGTTTATGGTAAATTTTCAGGCTAGATAAATGTACATAAATTTTGTAATTTTTTGGATGTGTGTATGCATACAACAAACAGGCTAATGCACATATGCATATAATGCACACAGACAATAGTTGTTGCCCGATGGATGAGAACAGATTTTTCTTTCTTTTTGGTGTCATTAGGTGGTGAATTCACATCTCCTAACCAAGAGCGTTTCCACCACTACAAGGTAGACGTTGCATATTTTGAAGCAAATAGGAGAATGTTGTTAAAGATTGAAATGTCAAGTTTGAAATTTGTTGTTGCAGGACTTCTGGATGCTGGACCTGAAAACAAATCAGTGGGAGCAGCTAAATTATAAAGGTTGTCCTTGTCCACGCTCAGGTCACCGAATGGTAAGTTTTTAGGTGTAACTTGTTTGACTTCATTTCACCATTGAGTTTTGAGGTCTTACATATGCTTCTATTGCCCTTATTTTGCAGGTCTTGTACAAACACAAGATTATAGTTTTTGGAGGCTTCTATGACACTCTTAGAGAAGTAAGGTAGTGCTTTGTTTCTTTTTCCCAGCTTGTATGTTCACATAAATGTGTGATGAGATGAAATTCATTCTACTGTTAAGACGTTACATGCTCAACTCTGTTTCGTTGAAACTTGTGTAAGGTCTTTCTATGTATAGGGATGATAACCCAACTTATTCTTCTCTTTACTGATGATTTGATGGTGAATTTTGTTTTTTTGCTTGGTTTTCTTCTCTCTCCTTTCTTAATATCACATAAAATATTTGACGATTTGTTAAAAAAATGCAAGCATCAATTGTTCTAGACAGAGGTATTGATGATAATTTTCTTAATATATTTGTTAAAACTTAAAAGAACAATTGGTATTTTTTTAGAGGTGGGTTATAAAAAACTGTTAGTGCCTGTCACATTTTTTTGGGGATACCTCTTTTAGGCACCTACTGTTTAAGATTGGAAGAGGAGATTTGGGATCTGGAGAAGGAAGTGTATATGGAAGTAGAATAGACCACCTTGGTCAAAACCCTTCATCGATGTCTTTAAGTAATAAAAACACGTTTTTTGTGTCAATCTTTAAGGTCATTGGTTTGGAGGCTCGACAATCTGTAAAGTTAATTGGAAGTTGACGGACTTTAGAAGCTCAAACCTCATTGCTTAGCGGAATGCCAAATTTCCTGTCAAGCAACTTCAGTTTGATTGAGCTAGAAATTTCATTTCTAAATATACTCCTAGCTTTTATCTCTAGCAGAACCCTTAAATAAAGATGTAATTTTCGTCAGACTTTACGGGCAACAAATAGATAAGTAAATAAGAAAGAACACTAAAACATACACTTTTACTATGAGTTTCTGTTGCTTTCTGTACTGATGATACTCCTCATGTTCCTTGCTTTGTTCTCTCTGAAAGGCTCAGTAATCTTATATTTCATCTCTCTGATATGTTTTCTACCCCTTACATTATTAGTTTCCATTGCTTATTTTCTAGAAGTTTATTCTTATTTGCTGATGTGATACTGTTTATCATTCTCTGATTCAAGTTTCAATGGCATTTTGGATGAACCATACATATATGCTTGAAGCAATGGTACTTGTTTCCTAATATTGTTCTTATTTTCCATCTAAAGTCTTCCATTGCTGCAGGTACTTCAATGATTTGAACGTATTTGACCTTGATCAGTTTAAGGTATAAGACTTTATACCCAAATTTTAGTTGCTTGTATTTTCAAATTCAGATTCTTATGGCTAAATCTATGACTTGTTGCATTATAGTGGCAAGAGATAAAACCTACTCCTGGGTGCATGTGGCCAAGTCCTCGAAGTGGCTTCCAGTTTGTTGTTTACCAAGATGAGGTGAGTACATCAACAATACACATGATAATAGCTAACGTTATTATATTTGTTTTCCAATTTAATCTGTTCTTGATGTCTAAGTATAAATTACCGTCACTCCCAACCTCAATAAGGGAAATCTTTACAAAGTATACACAATGTGCTCGACATGCAGACACTAACTTATCACATATATAACGAATGGAGGAAGTAGGACGTTCCCAATACCTCATTATTGTAGACGTGAATGATGATATCAATGTTATGTCATTGACAAAACTCATGAATGAGGTTACGGTTTATTCCATTTACATGTTTTTGCTGAATTCCATTTACTTCTGCTAATTATTTGGTCACTATTCAAGTACCATTCTTTTAGGGAAACTTGATAATGCTTTGCTCGGTCTTAAATTATTATACTCTCAAGATTAACTGGTTAACATTTTTCTCATCAATACCTTTTTTTTAGATTTATTTATACGGAGGCTATTCAAAAGAGGTTTCATCAGATAAAAGTGTCTCTGAGAAAGGAATTGTTCATTCAGACATGTGGTGCCTTGATCCCAGGACTTGGGAGTGGAACAAGGTCTGTATATTAATTCTTTCACTCTTTCTCCATTCCCTAGTAGTAATGATATGCATATGAAAATGAAGTAGAATTTCTTTCTCTTCTACCTATCTTTCTGACTATATTTCTACCCCACCCCAACCCTGTGTGTGCGCATCATGTGCTTTTGGGTGTTAAATGTCTCCTCACTAACATGGATTTTATGTCTGTCTATTGGGTTTCTAGAAAATTCAATCTTGTTGCTGTCGCTTATCACCAAGATAACTTGATTGTTGAAAATATGTAAGGACTATTATAGTGTTGTCTCCAGACGTTTGGTATTGTATGTTGGTATAGGCACTGATGATTTGAGATTAATTTTTATGTCATTCATATAGTCTCTCTTGGTTCTCTACATTGCATTACATTTAATAATTGTCTTAGTTTTTCATTAATCATATTGTTTATGTTTTCTAATTATATACTATTTACATTTGATTTGACCAAAAGACAGAGATTCTCTCTCATATAAAAGCCTGGTCTTTATATAATTACTTAATCACGTATTAACCAATCAAGCCGTAATTACTTAGTCAATTATTAACAGGTCAAGTCAATGCATCACACATGCATAGATACATGTATTTGTGTATGTAACATAAGGAATATCAAAGTCTTCAGCATTTGTACCATGGAACCATATGGTTTTAGAGCTATTCATTTTTTTCTTATCTGAGTTTCGTACAAGTTACTTTGTGTGGCAAGCTCCGTATATGAAGGACCGCATATTCTGTTTCTGTTTTTAGTTCCAATGCATTGCTGAGATACTTCTAGTCTGTGGTTTATTTGCCAAAATAGTTGCATGATTCAATTAGAGTTCAGATTTTTTGTGGAGGTTGTACCTCAGAATATTTTCTTGAAGGTAAAAAGATAAAATTTTGAAAGGCATATTGATTAATGAGTACACATGTTATGTTGTCCACATCTGTGAAATAGATTACCTACTTGCTATGCAAGAATTTCTTTTAGGTGCAAACAGTAAACCTTCTGTTTCGTTTGTGCTATTTAAAAGGTGAAGAAGAGTGGGATGCCTCCAGGACCCCGTGCTGGTTTCTCTATGTGTGTTCATAAAAAGAGGGCTGTGCTATTTGGTGGTGTGGTGGATATGGAAATGGAAGGTAATTTCTTTTATATGCTTTCTTCGCCTTTTGATATCTTTTGATAGATCCATATCATCCTAGAGAACGAGCCTATATTTTTCTTGATGCCTAAATTTGCAATTTTAGTAGCTTGTGGAGATTATTTGATGGAAAAATCCTAATAAATGCAAGTCCCTTGCTTTATAAATAATATTGTATCATAAAGAGAAGATGTGTGGTTTACAATAACAAGAAGTGCTTTTCATGAAATGGTGAAATAACACCTATACAGATAAATTAAAAGACAACTGGTTAACATTGTGTGACTTGTGTAAATAGGACATAAGTTGCACAGTCACGCGCCAGACATGCTCCCACACATGTCGGATGCAATCTGAAAAAAATAAAAATATCAGGAGATTTGTAGGTCGAATACAACAACAAAAGTAGTTAGTGGAAGAGGAGACGAAGTTTGCCGGAGTACAACTATGCTGAGAAAAGCGGTCAGTGGTTGCTCATAAACCCTAAGCTAAACATGAAAGTGAAGATGGTTGGTGGAGAGGAAACCCTAACGTATTCCATTGAATTCTCACCTAACTAAAAGTCAAAGCTGCCCTTGTTTCTTAAATAAGGTACTTTAAAAGCAAAAGTTGTACATGTTTCTCTATTAAAATTTTTACTGGGCCCAATTGGAAAGTCAATCATTTATAGGTTAATGCAGAAGTCACAAATTAATCAGTCATGTTTTTCCCAATAAAGAGCCATAGACTAAAAATAAAATAATAAAAAAATATTTTTATTTGACCGGTACCCAACATGTTGTGTACTACCTTTCTAGAACATAACGTGTCTGCATGTTTTTGTTGTGTCTCTCTGTGCACGCAACCTAGACTAGGACCATATATGGGTCATTTGGAAAGAGGTTTTACGAATACCAGTAGTGTGGGTGAAGTAATTAAAAATATATGTTCATTGTGGCAACTAGAGGAATTGGCTTTAAATCAGTGTTTTAAAAATTATAAAGCATGATAGTCGTGGAGGCCAAATTTCAAACTTTGCGAACCTAGGCGAGGCCTAAGTGTAAAAAGCGTTACTTTTTTTTATTATTATAATTAATCATTCTAAAAATCATTTATTAATTAAAATAATATATACCAAACATTTAAAATTATAAAATATTATATTTACTTAATAATTCTTACAATTAATCAATTATACGATGTAAGTTTTCGAAATGCAAAAATTAGACTATTTTTCATATTTTCAACTTTCAACTGGACAAGTTCTCCTTAACAGTTTTGTAGGAATTTCATACTTACTTTCGAAATACGATAAGTTTCAAAATCATAATTACGTAATATAGATAGTACTGTAGCTTAAATTTTTATTTAAATTTGTATCGAATAAAGTCATTTTTTACTTTTTTACGGATAAAGTCATTTAAAAACTTGAAACTAAAGTCAAGTAAAAGCCTTTTAAAGAAAGGAAAAAATAAAAAATAAAAAAATTTCAATAAATTAAAGTCAAATAAAAGGTTTTTTTAAAAGGGAAAAATATAAAAAATATTAAAAATTTAATAAAATGCGCCTAGGCGCACATTAAGTGGTCAACTTAGCATGACTGCTTAATTTGTGTTTGCTACCAAAACAAAGCGTTTTCCTCGCGCTTTGCGCCTAGACGCACTTTATAGAACACTGCTCTAAATAGAACAAAGTGGAGAAGATATTTTGCCCTTGTTTGATGTCCATTATTTGGCAAAAACAATATTTTGAATATTGAATTTTTGGAGAATATGTAGTTGAAAAGTAGGAAAAAAGTTTTGAATTTACATGCAGAATATTTTATTGTGTGAATGTGTGATTGAGAATGAGTATGTAGAGAAAATAATTTTGGAAAAAAGCCCATTAAACAGGGGCTTAGTGTACCGCAGTCCATACTCTGTGAGATAAGCCTTTGTTAGTTGTTTGATCTTTAGATGGAAAACCATCCGAGCATAGCAACATGTCCGAATCAGCTGAAGATATGATATGCTAATGTAGACTGACAGGAACAGAGAATGAAAATTTAATAATTATATTATGATGATATATGGAGATAGGAAGGGAGGTGAATAATATTTCATTGTCTGTTTCTTGAAATCACTATTTTGTCAGTGATATGTAATGTGCATTTGGAAGTTAAGAAAGACACTTGCCTTCTTATAGAAACTATCATGCAAGGTAGTGTGACACGCTTGATTGAAGATTTTGAATCTGTTTCTTCTGTTTTCCAGTGGCTTGAGTTGAAATATAGCTCTTCTTTTCTACTGAAACATTTCATACTCTAATCAGTAATTGAAATTGTGCTCTCTCTATCTACAGGTGACCTAATGATGAGCTTGTTCTTGAATGAACTTTATGGCTTCCAATTAGATACTCATCGCTGGTAATCCCACATTTCTGTCCCATCGACATTTCTCTAAATTATGATCGGATAATATTTTTTTTTTCTACCATCCCATTATTTTTCTGAAAGTAATCATTCTGAGTCAATGAAAATGTTATTCCTGTGTTGAATAAAGGTACCCTTTGGAGCTGCGAAAAGAGAAGGCAACTAAAGATAAGGTATTCTTGTCAACATACATTTTGCACATGCCCTTAATTATTGAATTTGCATAATATGAAATATCTGTCTTCATCCTTTGAGATTTCATTATTTAGTTTCTTAACTTCTTATATTTGGGCATGTATAGTATTTTTACCTTTTGTTGTTTCAAAGCCATTTCATGTGTGTTGACTTCTTGCACATGCCCTTAATTATTGAATTTGCATATTATGAAATATCTGTCTTCATCCTTTTGAGATTTCATTATTTAGTTTCTTAACTTCTTATATTTGGGCATGTATAGTATTTTTACCTTTTGTTGTTTCAAAGCCATTTCATGAGTGATGCATTTGGTTTCTTGTTTAAATTGTTTTGCAGTTGAAGAAGAGTTCTGACGAGAGACACGGTGACATGTCCCTTGAAAGCAAGACAGGTGTGGTGGACAGGGAAAATGCTGTATCATATGGTGAAGATGACAATTCAGATGACGATGATGCTGAGATTGAAAGTGGCATGAGTAATATCTCTTTTAATATGAAAAGAAATGCAGTGATTACTAATGGCAAGGTACCTACTGAATCTGACGAGAAAGTCCGTGATACTGGCAAAAAAGTTGCTGTGCAAAATTCCATTTTACCAGAGGTTTGTCACCGACTGGAATTCTCTGTCATGGCTTCTATTTTCATCTGATCTCAGTCTTTTAACTTTAGTCTAACTTTCAGATAGTGAAGCCTTGTGGACGTATCAATTCCTGTATGGTTGTGGGAAAAGACACATTATACATCTATGGGGGTATGATGGAAATTAGAGATCAAGAGATTACTCTTGATGATCTTTATATGCTTAACCTCAGCAAACTGGATGAATGGAAATGCTTAATACCGGTTTGTTTGTTCTCTCCTTATCAATGTTTATAGTCTCGTGTTATTTGATTTTATCTCCGTTCAGTTAAATTCTCCCTCCGTTTATATCTTTATCTGAGTTTGCACTCCTTGTATGAGCATCTCTGTGTTCAAATCATACTCGTACATATTGTCCATCTGGTAGATGGAAAAGTATATGCTCTTTCAAATTATTGATTATATTCACCTCTCCCTGGATTGATTATTTCATTGGAGATTACTCTATTTATATAATTAACGTCACATACATTCGCTATAAAACTTCATTATTTGCCTTCTTTCTGTTTTTGTTAATATTGTTTGTCCTACACAGGCATCTGAATCAGAGTGGATTGAAGCCTCAGATAACGAAGATGAGGATGATGATGATGAAGATGATGATAGTGAAAATGAAGAGGGTGACGATGAAGATGATAGTGAAGATTCTGTTGATGAAGATGGCGACGTAGAGGTTTTTCTCGTCAACAGAATCCTGAAAGATAACCATTCTTCTATTTAATCTTTCTGTGTTTTTTTAAAGAGAACTAATTTACGTGTTTTTGTGTGAAGGCTACAAGTGGTGGCGATAGGTCGCTCCAAATGGGAGCTGCCGTAGCTATAATAAAAGGAGAAGGAAAAAAACTTAGAAGAAAGGAAAAACGAGCCAGAATTGAGCAAATCAGAGCGAGTCTTGGTCTTTCTGATTCACAGAGAACACCAGTGGTACAATAGACAAGATTTTAGTTCATCTTTCTTCCTTTATATAGTCAAGTACTGCACAGTCCACCTTACTAGACAAGTCTTAATGGAATAACCCTTGCTTGATATTTGCTTCTACTCGGCTTTGCTGCGTGACGAATTGCACACATATATTACATATATATATGTGTGTGTGTGTGTGTGTGTGTGTATATATATATCCTTCCTGCCGCTCTCTGATAACAACTGACTTGTTCTTCAATGTTTGTTTGATGAAGCCCGGTGAATCTCTGAAGGACTTCTACAAACGTACAAATATGTACTGGCAAATGGCTGCATATGAACATACACAACACACCGGAAAGGTTTGTTTCTCTATCCTGATATATAAATATGTACTGACTATTACATCGGATTGACTTTGTTTCGTTTGTAATTCTTTTTTAGTCCTGCCCAAGTTATTAGTTGGCAAGGTTGTAAATTCCTTGTTTGGTTATTTCAGTTTGATGCATGGTAATAATCTTATGATGGTTCAAGAATTGGTGAACCTAAGATTTAATTTACTAGTGTTACTCTTCTGTAAAATTTTGCTTGAGCTTCACACGTTATTTGAGGCAAGTTCAACTAAAATTTATGTGTCATACCAAAGATTAGAAATTTAGAATCTATTTCTGGAATGAAAAAAGAAAAGGAATTATGAAGCCTGCACTGTAAAAGTGATCTCTATGTGATTTAGGTCTTCGCGATTGCTTTTGGAACCCTATATGTGGATTCTCAAACAATCATAACTATTTTAGGCTTTTGATAAACTCGATAAAAAGATGATGGAAAAATTTATATCATGTGGCAGCAGCTTTTGAGAAGAAGCATGTAGCTTTTCAGATTTTGCTTTTAGCTTCTCCAAAGTGAGTGACTTAGTAAAAAGTGGATACCAGTGTTTAATTAGGACTTAGGAGTGAGGCTGGTGGGAAAGCTTTTAGTCAGTTGAGTCTTAAGGCGGGCAGGAGGAAGTTTGGTCACTTCTGGGGCCATTTAATGTTCGGTATTCATTTGGCGTGCTAACCATGAAGCTCTCCCAACTATATATAACCTCCATAGGCGTGAAACTGATGCGAGATTTGGACGGTGATGGGTGATAGGGACGATCTGCTATTTGAATAAGGGGAGGTGAGGAGGGTATGAAAAGCTGCTGGCTGGTGGGGAACCGTTAAATCTTTCCTAGGAACTATGAATGTGTGGGACATCTTGTTTGCATTGTTCAAATGAGTCTCAGCCTAGGTTCTTGGATATATTGGTTGTACATTATGGGAGATCTGCTACTAGCATGGCTCAGCAGATCGGGTGGCATCGGATTTCGTAGATATCGTGGGCAGCCTTCAACTATGGAGCGAAGAGGGGGCAGGGAAACATAAACAGGGAGGACGACCAATGCATCCTCCTTGATGGATCATCCTTTGTTGGGTTGTTTAACATTAAACATGGGAGCATTTGTAAGGGAGGAGCATGCTTCATTGCTTTTGGGACTGTGGCACGTAGGGGTGGGCATGGATTGGTTGGGTTGGTTTTGGGGTGAACCCGAAACTAAAATCAACTTGGTTGGTTTGGTTAAATTCCGAACCAAAACTTATCTAATTCTAGAGTCAAACCGAACCGACTCAAACTGATTGTAATCAGTTTGGCTTATAAGTAAACTTTTTTAAGCTCAGCCAAACATGATGTATACATCTACCAAGAGAATCAAAAAAGAAAAAATAGGTTATGGAAAGATCAATCAAACATGTTGCCATAATGTCATTCAAGAAACTAATTCGAACTTCTAATCTTGTTGAGGAAGGATAAAAAAAATTTCAAGTCACTGCTAACTAGGGTTGGACATGGAGAAGATGAACTAGAATTCAATAAAATTCAAGAAATTACCTAGTTGGTAGCCGTCGGAGGGAGAGACTAGCAAGTGCATCGGAAAGGGAGACATAGAGAGAGAGAGATGGTGAGAGAGACACGGCATATAGGTCTTGGGAAGGCTTTGCGAAATGGGTATCTTTGGTTGGGACATGGGTTTTGCACTTTGCTGCTTCTGTGGTTATGCTTTCCAATTTATGTGCTTATAATTGATTTAGGTTTGAATATTGAAAGAATCAATCCGGATCAGGTTGATAGGTAAAACCCAGAACCGAACCGACCTAATTTTACTATAAGGATTAACCAACCCAAATCGCGAGGCACTCAAAAACCAACCCAAGTTGGTTCGGATCGGTCAGGTGAGTCGGGCTTGTGGTTAAAATGCCCAGCCCTAGTGATATGGGATGAATATGGTATGGTCATGGCTGTATATGCAAAGTGCACTTTAGGGCACTATACGTGGGCAATGCAGAGGCTAGGGCAATAGAGATGGCCTAAATTTTGCTGAAGACATGGGTTTCCAGCTTGAGTGCATGTAGTGTCTCTCTCTCTGAGTTGTTCAAATCCAGAAATCTAATTTCCAGCGTGCCCCAAATGCAGATATCTTATCAGATCTCTGTTTGTTGATGTCGCCAATATTGTGTGGTTCTTGCTGTTTTATTCCTCACCAGGGGAATAAAGTGAGCCACGAAGTCGCTTCTTATAATTTTTTTGAGTTAGGTATTAAATTTTTGATCGAGTTTAGTCTTATTTTTATTTTGTTTGCACATTGCAGCGATATATAAGGTGATCATTAAGTTAAATGTCGATATTAGTACTTTAATACAAAAACACCAATATAGTAGTTACCAAACGCTCAATTGCTAATCTTGATACATACAACAATTTTTTTTTTTTACCAGACACTAAACTGATGCTTTTTGCGGCTAATTTTTTCTTATGGGCAGCTGAAGCTGATTCCTAAAATCTATAGCAATACCAAACCAAGTGCTTATATTTTTGGTCTCTTTGAAATTGTTTATATTTGTTTTCCTTGTGCAAGCCTTTAGTCTGTAAGTCTGTTTTTGCATTTCTCAATGAAACTGTGTGGTGACGATATAGTTCTCTTGGCACTATAGGAACTCCGCAAAGATGGTTTTGATCTTGCTGAAACTCGTTACAAGGAACTGAAGCCAATCCTTGACGAGGTACGCTTTAATTTTTAGTCATTAAATTCGTCTGCTAACAATTAATTATGCAAATCTTAACATAGTAACTTACACTATACATGCGGACACACTTTAGTTGGCTGTTTTAGAGGAAGAACAGAAAGCAGAAGAGGCTGAAGGACCTGAGACTAGTGGCTCTAGAAAGAAGGGCAATAAAAAGAACAAGCTTTCAGCTGCCAAGTAATTTTACTACATGTTATTATCCCAATTTAATAGGGATTGATTATCAGAATTTTTTTTTTTTGGTCCTAATTATTTTTTGTTATTTCTTTGTATTAGAAAATGATAAATATTTTGATTTTGATTTTGGGTTTATTGAGAAACACGAGTGACGTGAAGGAGCTGTGTAACATTATACTAATTTTTTTGGTTAATGATGCATTTCTTAAAGAAAATGATTCGGAAAAAACGATGCCATTTTAGCAGATATTCTGTTTTTACTAAAGAGATGTATGTCGTGGTTCTTGTCGCCTTATACCCGGGAATAAAGTAGCCCATACTTGTTGTCATTCGGGCAGTTTGTCGAAATTGTAACAATTATGAAAGTTTAAAATTCAAGAATGAATGATGAATGATTGCAATCACAAGGCATGAAGTTCATTAATCGACAGTGTTTCTAACCTTAGCTTTAAACAGATATGTTCTTTCTTAGAAATCTCTTTTGTAGGAGTAGATACAAAAACTATCTCAAACATACCTTAAAAAAGTGTATTATGTTTTATGCCATTGTAACAGCTACAAGTTTTGAATCAACCTCTTTGTGTGCAAAGATTTGCCCTTGTTTGAATCTCATTATTTGGTTAAGAATGTATTTTGGAATAATAAATTGATAGAGAATATGTGGTTAAAAAAAAAAAAAAATGGGTTTGTATGTAATATTATTTTATTGAAGGATGTGTGATTGAAAAGAAGAAAGAGAATGTATTTTGAAAATAATGAGGA
>CAIGRP010015008.1:0-12554 GCA_903798385.1 Fraxinus cuspidata
CCAAACCTGATTTTCTGAAACATAACGCTAAATCTAAAGTAACTCTCAAGTATATGAGAATCCACTTTAGTACCTCTCAATACTGTTTGCCTGGATTGCTCATATATCTACTCACAACTCCACACTATATGTTCTATGTTCGGTCTTGTACACACCATGGCATATATAAGACTATTAATAGCAGAGGCATAAGACACCTTGGCCATGTAGGCTCGATCCTCTCTATAGAGGGTGATTATTCATTTGATAGTCTAAAGTAACTAATAAAAAGAGTACTAACTGATTTTGCATCATCCATGCTGAACCCGCATAGCACCTTATTCACATATTCCCTGACACAATTTCAAGATGTCATTGTCCCAAATAATTCTCATCCCAAAGATTTGTTTTGCAATACACAAGTTCTTCATTGCGACCTTCTTAGATAATTCATTTTTCAACTTATCTATTTCTTACTTGCAAGCACCTACAATCCACATGTAAGAGCAAGATAATATAGGATTTACCAATGTTCTTCACATAACAACAATAATTCCCCCAACACCTACTGAAGCCATTACTACCAGTAAAACTACCAAACTTCTTATACCAATGTCTTGAAACTTGTTTAAGACCTTATAAACTCTTTAAAATTCTGCACACCATTTTTTCTTTTTCGTTACTTCAAAACCTTGTAGCTATATCAAGTAAATTTCTTCTTTCAAATCATCATCAAGAAATACTGTCTTTAAATCTAACTGCTCTAAATGTAAGTATTCCTTTACTAAGTACTTAATTATGGATTTGGATCATCACGCCTTGGGAATGAATTTTGTGTTTTTTGCTTCGTTCTATGCTATCCAATCTTAAAAATTTCATCCTCTAGGTCTCCTTCAAGTTTTTGGACGGCTTTGTAGTTTATATAGATGTCCAGATATTAGTTTCCATAAGAGTTGGAACGAAGTGAGGAAACCAGAAATTCGCGCCCAGAAAAACATTATGCGACCGCATAGTTATGTTGAATGTGGTTGCATAGAACAATAAATTTTCCTCTCAAATTCTCTAAAGCCTTCCATGCGGTCGCATAGATGTTAAACTATGCGACCACATAGTTATATATATTTTTTCGTCAGATGGTCTTTAGTATTTTGGTCGTATCTTTCTCTCCCGATATCCGATTGAGGCGATTCAAAATGCGTT
The DNA here is from genome assembly GCA_903798385.1 of Fraxinus cuspidata. Classification (NCBI taxonomy): domain Eukaryota; kingdom Viridiplantae; phylum Streptophyta; class Magnoliopsida; order Lamiales; family Oleaceae; genus Fraxinus; species Fraxinus cuspidata. The sequence goes on from CAIGRP010015008.1 coordinate 1,180, forward strand.
GAAAATCTAACTCAAAGGGATGTAAATCTTATAAGACTGAAATGCATTTACAAATTCGAATGTTTTCTCTACCAAAAATGGGTCTCGAACTGAGACTGAAAATTCGAAACATATTTTTTTCGGCTGGAAGTTGATATGTGATAGTGTTTCGACTATATTTCATCCCTTTGGCTTCTTTTCTCATCCAATCGATGTCTAACACTCTCAAATATTCATCGTGAGATCGACACAACTTTTAAGTATTTGCACTTGAGTCCTCAAACTTATTTTGCTTTATTTTAGCCCTTTTTTGCTCCTTTTTCTGAATTTTCACCATGTTCATCGTTTTTAGCCTACAAAACAGAAATTACAAGGAATTAAGCCATATTCACATTTACTTTCCACAATAATCCATGTTTTGTGACATATATAAGTGTGTAAAAAATGCACTTGTCATTATTGTTCTAATTGTGGTTAATTTTATCACAGGAGAGAATATTTCAATGTAGTCAATGCATTTTTTTCTGTTGAAATCCATTTACAACCAGTCTTGCTTTATATCGCTTGCTTCAATTTTGTTCTTCTTTTAACCAATAAACCTATTTATTTTGCGAAGCTTTCTTTCCTTTTGATAACTCTATTAATTGCCATGTTTGATTGGATAATAATGAGTCCATCTCATCCCTAATGGCTAACCCCTACTTGATTTATTTGTCAACATGTACAACTTTATTATAACTTTCTGGTTTACCACTTTCAGTTAATATAATATAATGGAATGGTGGAGGATATCTCTGCAGAGGTCTAGCAGTTCTGCTGGATCTTTTGGGTTGAGTCACATGGGCGTTCTCATGTACTTCTGGAACTATATTTTCTCGATTTTCACCATCAGTATAAGATCTTCCAATGTAATCACTTCAGGTTTCTAAGCTTCATGACTTGAGTCTTTAGGGTATGTTCCAACCCGTCCTTATACAAGATACTTTTATTAAAGATCACATCGTTACTCTTGATAACTTTTCGAGTTTTATCATTTCAGAAATGACAATCAAACTCGTTACCATCATACTCAATAGAGAAATACCTTTTTTGATTTAACATCAAGATTGCTTCTTGTAGTAGAACCAATGTGAATGTTAAACAAAACCAAACACTTTCAAGTATGAAAGTTTTATCTCTCTACTGTTCCCAACCTCCTCTGGTATTCTGCAGTTCAATGGTGTTGAATGACCTCTATTGATCACATAAGCTTTACTGCAGACAGCCTCAGTCCAAAACATCTTTTGTAACCCAGCATGTACTCTTACACTTTTAGCAGCTCATTTAAAGCCATATTTATCCTTTCAGTCACTCCATTTTGTTGAGGTGTTCCTGGAATGGTCTTCTTCATCTTGATTCCATTATCAATACAATACTTTCTGAAATCATCATTTATATACTCTCTTAAAACACTTTACCTTCAAATCTGTTACATTTTTAACCACTGCTTTCCATCTCTTGAAGGCATAAAAAACATCATATTTAGTCTTTAGAAAGTAGACATACATTCTTTCTTGAGTCATCAATAATTGCAAAATAATAATTGGAACCTTCAAGTAAAGTAACATTGAAGGTCCCCATACATCCATATGAATTAGCTCCAATTTTGAAGTTTTTCGCTCCCTTTTGATTTTAGAAAAAACTAACTCTTTTCTGCTAGTCGAAAATATAGCCTTCACACAAACTGTGTTCAATAGATTTCAATCTCGATAACTTTTCTTTAGATTGAAGTATTTTCATTCACTTCTCACTTATTTGTCCTAGCCTACAATGCTACAATTTAGAACTAACAGCTAAATCCACAACCATAGCCATGTCTCTGCAATTAGAAGTGATATAAAGCAAGGTCTAAATATAGGAACTCGTTCGACCATGGCTACCTTAATAATGCTTCAATCACTAGCACTAAAAGTCACATTATGACCTTTATTATTAAATTGTCCAACTAAGATCAGATTAAGCATCAGTTTAAGAGACAAGAAAATTGTTTGCTCTGATTGTGACAAACCCGATCACAAGATAATTGAGCATTCAAACAAAAAGAAAAATTCAAGAAAAAGGCGCTCCAAGCAACATGGGATGAAAGCGACGATGACGATCGCGATGAAAATGAAAGCCAAGAATAAATCGCCAACATGTGCTTCATAAAAATTGATGTTGAGGTACTAAAGAAGACGACTAGCAAATGGTTCTTAGATAGCGGGTGTTCAAAGCATATGATCGAAGATAGAACTTTACTATCAAATTTCAAAGAGAAGGATGTAGGTCATGTCACATTTGGAAACAATGCAAAAGGAAAAATCACCAGAATTGGAAATATTGGTAATCATCTCACCCATTAAGTTGAAAACTTACTATTGGTAGATAACTTTAAACACAATTTACTTAGTATTAGTTAATTATGTGATAAATGCTATCATATTTAATTCGATTTTTCTAAATGTCTCATTAAGGATGGTACATCTAAAGAAGTATTGTTTATAGGAAGCCGAAACAAAGATGTTTATATCATAAATATCGATTTTGAAAATAACAAAATATGTTTAGTAAGTTTGAAAGAGGATACTTGGCTATGGCATAGAAGATTATGTCATGTTGGCATGGATCTTCTTTCAAAAATATCCAAAAATGGTTTTGTCAAAGGTTTACCTATTTTGAAGTTTGAAAAAGACAAAATTTGCGATTCATGTCAATTTGGAAAACAAGTAAAAAGTTCTTTTAAACCTAAATTGTACTCATCAACTATAAAACCACTTCAATTACTTCATATTGATCTTTTTGGACCATCAAGAACCGCTAGTTTAGGAGAAAAATACTATGCTTTGTTATCCTTGATGATTTCTTTAGATTTACTTGGGTTCTTTTCTTAAGTCTTAAAGATGAAGCTCTAAAAATCTTTAAACAATTTTGCAAAAAGGTTCAAAATGAAAAAAAAGGATACTCCATTACATCCATTAGAAGTGATCATGGTGGAGAATTCAAAATTCGACATTGAAATTTTCCTAGAGTATTCATTGACTAGTAAAATTTATAGAGTTTTCAACAAAAGAATTTTAGTCATTGAAGAATCCATGCATATCACTTTCGATGAAAAACTCTCTTGATCGTGAGAAAGTAATTGATTTTGATGTATAGTTGGAAACTCTTTTAGAACAAATGACTATTCAAGATCAACACAAAGAAGATCCATAAAATAAAAATCAAGAGGGAGAAAATGTTCAACAAAGTGAAGAAGAACTAACCAAAATCCAAAATGACTTATCTCTATCAAAAGAATGGATGTTTGTTTCTTCTCATCCTAAAGTACTAATCATTGGTGACCTATCAAAAGGTATTACTACTAGAGTCTCTACTAAAAATTATTTAAGTAGTTGTGCATTCATCTCACAAATTGAACCGATAAACTTCAAAGACGTCGAGTTTGATGAATTTTGAATTCTAGCTATGCAAGAAGAACTAAATCAATTTGAACGAAACCATGTTTAGGATTTAGTTGCTAGACCAAATGATCAAAACATCATCGGTACCAAATGAGTTTTTAGAAATAAACGTGATAAAAACGGGATAATTGCGCGTAACAAGCTTGATTAGTGGCTCAATGTTACAATTAAGAAGAAGGCATCGATTTTGAAGAAATATTTGCACCGGTAGTTAGATTAGAATCCATTCACATACTTCTTGCTTTTGCTTGATGTCAAAAGTGCTTTTCTTAACAATTTTAATCAAGAAGAAGTGTTTGTTGAATAACCACCCGATTTTAAAAATCACAAACATCCAGACTATGTTTTCAAACTTCGAAAAGCTCTCTACATTCTAAAAAAAGCTCATAGGGCTTGATACGAACGATTGAACAAATTTTAGTTTTAAATGGTTTTTCAATTGGAAAAGTGGATACCATTCTTTTCGTTAAAACTCAAAAGAATGATATGATCGTTATTCACATTTATGTTGATGATATTATATTTGATGCTATTGATATTCATTTTTGTGAAGAGTTCTCTAAGTGCATGAGCATGAAATTTGAAATGAGCATGATGGGAGAATTTAAATTCTTCCTTGATCTCCAGATTAAGCAAACTTGTGATGAAATTTTAATCAATCAAAGTAAGTACATTTTGTATATGCTCAAGAGATTCAACATGGATGATTTGAAGCCAATCCATAAAATTAGATAAGAACGATCAATGTACGTCCATTGATATAATAAAATATCAAGGTATGATCGGATCAATTCTTTACTTAATCGCAAGTGGACCTGATATTAATGTTTAGTGTATGTCTATGTATTAGATTTTAATCGAGTCCTAAAAAATCACATCTTAAGGTCGTAAAACAAATCTTTCGATATTTTAGCGGCACTAGAACTTTAGGACTTTGGTATCCTAAGGGCACTCACATTGATCTACTTAGCTATTCGGATGCTGATTGAGCTGGGTGCACAATCAATCGCAAAAGCACTACCATAACATGCCATTTTCTAGGATTTGCACTTGTATCATGGTTTAGCAAGAAACAAAATTCCATTGTGTTGTCTACTATTGAAGCCGAATATATCTCGACCGCTAGTTATTGTGCACAAGTTCTATGGATGAAACAAACTCTTAGTGATTATCACCCATCCTTTGATCATACACCTACAATGTGTGATAACACTAGTACAATAAACTTGTCTAAACATCTCATCTTGCACTCTTGGAAGAAACACATTAAAATTAGACATCATGTCTTAAGAGATCATGCACAAAAGAAAGATATTGTGTTAGAATTTATAAATACGAAAACTCAATCGGCCGATATCTTTACTAAACCTTTAGCTCTTGATCGTTTCTCACATATTAAAAGTGGTTTAGGCAGTATTGATGAATTTGAAATACATAATTGAGTACATACGATTACATGTTTTCATTATTTCATGTGCATTATATTTAATATGTCTTATTTAAAAAAAAAAGGGACGAACGGACGAGCTCATCGAACGTCCGGTTTGACAGAATTTTAACTCTGCCAACTGGACGTTCTGTTCAAGTACCGGACGTCCAGTACTACGCTATTTAAAACCCTGGTTTCGCTAACAAGAGCACATTTTCCCTATTTCTTGTGCTGACCAGACTTGAAAGAGGACATCTGTGATTTCATCTCATCGAGTTGCCCATTCAACAATTAGTTCTTAGACTAGAGCTCAAATATTTGTCGACTAAATTTTTTTCTCAATTCCTCAACCACCTGTAACATATGACTACATATAATCAATTCCAAGATGATTGTGAAAACATTAATAATTCAGTAACCTGTTACCATATTAAAATACCATATGATTTGTGACCTATTAACTGTGAATTGAGCATAACATTTGACCTATTACATATATTCAAAATTAAATTGAATGCATATATCAATAATATTTAATCACTTTAAATGGACTTGTAACCTGAAATATATACCTATGACATGTGCATGCACACATACCTGCAAGCTAAAGTCAAAATATGAAGAATTATATTACAACAAACAACATGTGATAATTTTTTATAAACAACACTAATATTAAACTAGTAACTTACATCATTCGATGGAGGCCCAGCTAAAGGAGGTGTATGTGGATTACTTGTGTAGGCTGACTAACCTTTCCCGCTCAAGGAATTACCGTGGAATGATATTCTCCGCCATCTGGGTGGGGGTCAACAAAATCATCGTCGTCAACTTGCACATCGGCAAGTCCAACTCTACCGTTAGTTATCGTAAGAATAGGTACAAATGGTTTTACATTGGAGGAACTTGGCTTCCTGCTTATCACGGTGTGGTGAACTGATCTGTCCATATTACTCGGATTTCTCTTCCCCCCACGTAAAAGTTTTGATTGGATAGGTTTGATATACCACACTTCAGTTTCCATTACAATGTTCGGCTAGTGCAAGTCACATATTTCCATCTACTATTCCAAATACATTGAAAATGTAATGTTAGCAATACGACAATGCACAAATCATCAATTCGAATGTTAAGTTGTACTACTAATTGTTAAGTTGTAATACTAATTGATTATACATTAAAAATGATAGTGGCATTTATATGTGTTGTGAGATGCAACATGCAACATACCATAAATGTCTATGTGACTTGTAACGTATCACATGTGGCATAATGAAAATGAGATGTGACCTATTCATTATGATATGTGACTTATGAATATGTACATGTGACATGCAAATTTGTATTATAATAGTGATTAAATCCTTACATCCGGGTTGGAGAAGCAATCAGGTCCTTCCAGTTTAGTAGCAGATGTGTGATCATCTGCCGTCCAATTCCTTACTCGAAGGTACACTCTTGAAATTCTTCTAGCTACACATCCATCGAGACTAGGAATCATCTCATAAATCCATACTTGAAACACTATTAGAAGACCTCTTAATCTATATAATGTGTTGTTCTCTTACTTAACCCCTCTCTCAATGAACTGATTAGCGTGTCAAAAAGTGAATTATCCCATGGGAACATGTTCATTGCATTAAAGTCTTCAACTAATTCGAACAAGAAGTTTTTAACAACTTTCTTGTAATCTCTCATAAATAGATATGAAGTGATGAACAAATAGCAAGAAATGCTTCCCTGACATCTTCATGCCTTACAACCTTCAATGCACTAAAATATCTATCTTTCAAATGTAATGGACTCTTCTCTAGCCTATTTGTATTGACTTTACCAAAATATCTGATTCCGGACACTAAACAAAACTCGGGTATTGAGAATCTAACAAATCTCCCTGCTATATAAACCACATTTCATTTTCGTTTGGTTATTGAACCCGCTTCAACAGGAAATAATGTATCAACTGCAGTTGAACAATGATTTCATCACATTCTAGAAAGTGGCCAAAACATGTATTCTGAAGTATAAGCCATTGTGCCTCATTGAGGTTCATTTTGAATTTCGTTAGCACACCCTTTGTGGTGGTAACATTTTACCAAGAAACTAATTATTCTCTGGTATAATGAACCTCCAAACGTGCATATTGGTCACAAAAGGGTAAAAATTGTCACAGACATATAGACAAGTCATAACAGCATAATTGAGTTCAGTAATAATTTAGAAATCAAACAAAAACTAAGTCCCTATTTATAGGTCACAACCTCCAAACATGTATATTGGTCACAAAAAAGAAAAAAAGAAGTTGGACACATTTGGATTGTCTTGTCACAAACATGGTTATTTAGGTCATTACTAATTTGTAAATCAAACAAAGCCAAAATCCTTTTTTATGGGTCATACTATGGAATACCAATATGCAGCCAACTCATATGTCACAAATTGAATAGAGCATAAGTCACAAATGTAGAATATATCATCAATACCCGTTACCCATCAATTCTAGGATTCGTAAATATGCTTCAATTGGATAACAAAACTGAACAAATAAAAAATACCTTCTTCGCAGTGTATTTTGTGACTGACTTAGTGGATTTGTGTCTTTTAAAAGGGGAATCTTTATGTAATTCAACTACCTTTCTTTTACCTTTTCTATCCGAGGCCTCAACTACATTCTTCCTCGACTTTCACTCCTCGAACGAGCCATTTATCTTTGGGTTTACGATGTATAGCTTTCACAGAATGAAAATACTTATAGATTGATGGTTATATAGTGGGAAGATAATGTACGGGTTAACGATGGTCACGAGTTCACCGGAAAGGTAACGGCGACGATGAAAAACTCCTTGCGGTCGTGGGTCTGTGAAGAAGAAACACTCGAGGAGGTTTTGAAATATAATAGAAATAATTTTTACTTATTGTGAAGAAGAAACTCCGCCATGATTTATTTTTAATTTTAAAACACTTAGATCACGAGATACGCAGTTGCTTATGTGTATATTAAAAATATTAATATTTAAATATAATATATATAATTATAATATATCTGACTTTTGAAAAGTGGAACCTCATACCTGATTTTAGACTATTGATCTTTGAAAACAAGATGGGGTGTAATTTCCACTAATTAGAATTCCATTCCTAGCTTTTCATTTTCCACACGGAGTCCATTTTAAAATTTGATTTCCAATACAATTTGTCAACGGCCCATTTAATTAGTATTTTATCTTCAAGTCCTCATTTCTTTCAAAAGATGTACTTTAACCCTTGAGTCCAATTATTTTGCAGCCCTTGTCCTCTTCAATTCCTATAGTGTGGAATTTGATCCCAAAATTACAACTTTTTTCTTCAATTTCATCCATCTTGACCAATATTTGCTTCGTTCATGAGTTTTCTCCTAACATAATATAAAAACACAAATAATTAAGTATAAGTTTCATAGTAATACTAACAAAAGCCACTTTTAATTGCTTAGATAAGTGTAATTTTCACAGTTATCAATGTTCCGTATGAATTTTTCCATACAGACGTGTTTGTCACACTTAAACTAACATCACCAATGCCAAAAATATTCATAAGTTCTCCATCAGTAAAATATACCTTTCCATAGTTAGAAATGTAATTTTCTATAAACTCATGATGTGTAGTGGTATGAAAAAAGCTCCGAATCCATCACCAAGCATCAATAAGATTATGAACGATAAGAGTAAATCATCTTGTACCTCTTTAGTCACCGCTTTAGCACTTCGCCATTCTTTTCTTCCTTCTTCTTTGATGCTGTGTAATTCCTCTTCATGTGTCCAGTGTTGCCACAGTTCCAGCATTCTACGTTCTTTCCAAACTTGGAGTTGCTTCTACCATTCTTCTTCCACTTCTCACTATTGCCTTTATTGAAATTTTTCTCAAAACCTCTTCCCATATCTCTACATTAAGGGTAGAACTCTATATTGGGATTTCTTTAGAATCTCTTGTATTACGAACATTACTAAATTTCAGTTTCGCATTGTCGATAGAGTTACTTACCATAACTCTCATAGGCACCCAAATATTCAGTAGTGATGCTAATAGGATTAGGCACATACTTCGTCATCAAATTTAATTTCGATTGAGACCAATGATTGATAATTGTATTCAAGTTATTTAGAAGTTCTACTGCTAAAACACCTTCAGCCATCTTTAGATTAAATATTTTTTTATCAGAAGAACCTTGTTATTCAGATGGCTTCTCATATATATCGGATACTAAATTTATCAAATCTGTTGTGGTTTTCTCTGCCGCCATGTAGTGAAAAAGGTTTTGTCAATCGAGTAACACCTAATACCTGATGATCAAGTAGTTTCCATTCGTTGTCCTTCATTCCTTATGGCTTTTCATGCCAAAGATGATGCTGCAATTTTTCACTATAGAGATAATCATCAATCTGCATCCTCTAGAATGCAAAAGCCATACCATCAAACTTGTAGATTCCTAACTCCGCCATTCATTTTTCTCAATAAAAACAAAAAGCTCCGATAACAGTTATGACAATTATAAACCCTAATTCTATTCTATTGAGAGCAATCAATTCGAAGGAAGAAAATAAACACTCAAGAACATAGAAGATTTATAGAGATTCACCTTAATGTGAAACTAAGTCATCTCCTGCAACTGTAATAATTTACTATGATGAAAAGTGTTTACAAGAAAATCGTACAACTTAGGCTTCACAACTAAACAAAATTGATAGACTACTACCATTGCAGATGGGTCACATGAAGGTGCTCGTGACTAATACAAGTGGGTAGGTGGCATTTATGGTGTAGGCGAAGATTCAGGACATAAGAAGTTGGATATTTCTTGGGGTGATAAAAAGAATGGCTAGTGTTGTTTCGATTGGAAAATTAAGTAGGAGTAAGATTAAGAGACAATGAAGGATTTGTGGCAACATTATTAGCGTTTCATGGGTTTAAAGAGTTCCACGACAACCTCTTTATAGGCTGTACCAAGGTCTCTAGTACAATGTATATATGAGAAGGTCAACATCACTAGGAGGAACGTCTAGAGTAGTAAGTTCATCAAGTATGTTTTGTACTTTAAGAAGAAAGTTGGCCACAAACCTAGTGCCCCAGGACAACTTAAAAAACTTGTTTTTAGATGAATGATGTGGCACTGGGAGCATTTGGTGAAGATACGATCAAGATGGGTCCACACATCATTTCTTGAAGTGGTAGAGAAAATGAGGAGAGTAATACCATTGGTAAGCGAGGCAAGAATGACGTGGAATGTTAATAGATGTACATCTAAAAGGAGTAGCGGAGGTGAGTGATTTACCCCATCAACATATATGGTTATGGATGGACACAGAGTTGTGCCATCAAGAACAATGAGAGAAAACTTGTCTTTTAGATAAATGATGTGGGATTGGGAATGTTTGACGAATATGCGATCAAGATAGGTCCACATATCATTCCCGAGGATGTAGAGGATATGATGGGAGTAATAGTCTCGATGAGCTAGGCGAGAATGGCATGGAATATCAACTGATCCTGGCACGTCCAAAATGAGTAGTGAGGGTAGGGGTTTAAACCCATCAACATACATGGTTTTGGATGAACATAGAGTTGTGCCATCAAGAACACCGAGGTTAAGACCACAAAATATAGTAGTGAATTGATCCTTCTATGGGAAATAGTTTGCAGTGGTGAGATGGAGATGGAGACGGTAGTTATGTTGCTATATTAATTTGAATAAGAGTATGTTGGGAACTAAATCAAACATGTGCAACGGACATTAAAACAATTTCAATTCTCATATAAGGATCTGTTTTGTATTTAGATAGAAACCGTGATAGAATTAATACATTTGATGAATTCCATAAACTCCTTTGCTTTTTTCTTGAACTCCAATGATCACGATCTGCAATCCAAGCTGTCCAATTGTCCAGCCTCCAATAGTGATCCACACAGAGAACAAGAATGACGGCTAGAGTTATCTTTTCTTGTGCTAACAAGAATAATGAATTATTTTCATACAGTTTTTCAAACCCTAGCAGCCTATTAATATAAGATGTGCTAACAAGAATAATGAATTATTTTCCTACAGTTTTTCAAACCCTAGCAGCCTATTAATATAAGTCCAAGCGGACTTGACCCATCTCTTAAACTTAATTCGATCCATTATTTAATTAAACAAATTAATTAAATCTGGACCAATAATTAATTAATCCAATTAATTAATTTGGGCATATTAATAAGCAACCCAATTAATTAATTATCCAACACTTGTGAATTAATAAATTCGTAAATTTCATTCTTCTGGTTCTCTTTTGTGTGTGACCAATTAGGTTCCTAATCACGATGCCTAATGACGTGAATTATTATTTCGATCTAATCAAAGTCGATAAATTAAAACACTCCTTTTAAATTTATCACTAATTCACATTCGTCGTCTAAGATTGACATCTAGTTATGTGTCAGGGCAATACACGTGACGAAAAATATCACGCGATGTG
>CAIGRP010015021.1:0-33302 GCA_903798385.1 Fraxinus cuspidata
AACACTAGAAAGTTTGAAAGATATATGAAAGACTAATACCCCTTATAATAGTACTCAGAACAAAAACCTAAGTGATAGGAGTAGACGTTAATATGATGACGAATCATATTAAAAACTTTCAATATCACATCTATTTTACAATTGAATTAAAATATTTACAATGCGCGGCTGAAGTTGGGCAAACTTCGGCTATGATTGGGTCAAGGGGCTTAAGTAAAGCTGTGGTCCTTGACGCGTGTACTCTGATTTTGTTGGAGACATTGATCAAAGAAAGTCTACTACAGTCTATTTGTTCACACAATGTGATAATTACATCATATGGAAGTCACAACTTCAATTTATTGCTATCCAACACTGAAGTTGAATATGTAGGAATTACTGAATCTGCAAAAGAGTGCATATAGTTGAAAGGAATTATAAGTGTACTGAATTTTTTGTATGCATCACCTGTTATTTGGAAACCAAAGTGCTTTACTTAAGTAAGAATCCAGTTTATCATAAAAGGTCCAAACACATTGAGGTGAAGTACCATTTCATACGAGAAAAACTATCATCTGGTGGACTTGTTCTTGAAACAATTCGTACCGATGTTAACCCATCTAATATGGGCACTAAAATTCTGTCTATTAGTAAATTTAGATCTTGTTTGTCACTCCTTAATAATATTTATTTAATATTGATATTAGTTAATCTTTTGTAGGTACCCAACCAACGACATGGGGTAAAATTCTATCACGTACATTATAGAAACCAGATAGGGTGTAGGGTTTGAGAACCAAGGTGAAGTATTGTGAAGTGTTTCTTGAACCACAATTCTTTAACTGAAAAAACAATTTCTCCTTTACTGTCTGGGTTGATGGACAGATGACATCCCTTTACTGGTTGAATTTTGTTCACTCGAGTTGTGCTATTTAATGGATGATCTGGACCATTGGATGTATCCACTGGTTGAGGTTTAACCATTCAACCATTTGGTGTATGGGGACTCTCGAGTTTCATTCAATTAAGTCTTCTGTCTCTTGGGTGTCTTGAGTTCTGTATTCTTCCCTTTCTTCAATCTCTAACATTGATTGTGAATTTGTAACTATATTGAGTGATTATCCAGTGTTAGGACTTAATGTACAATGTTTAGGCCTGATTATTGGCGGATAAGTTTGCACTAAGTCGATTATAAGGGTTCTTGTAGTCAAGGCTGGTTAGGGTTAGTTATTTGCGAGATCTCCTTAGATTGATGACCAAACACAGTTCTGATTTGGTTTCATCTCCCATTATACACTCTCTATTGAAGGTTTTTTACACTAATGACCGGCTTACCTCCAGATTAGGCTTAGCTGAACTGAGTGAACAATTTCCTGTGTTATTTACTATTTCGTATTGTTTGTTCAGTTTGATTTATTATTGTTAGTGAGCTTTGGGTCAAAATACCCAACACTCTGCATCTTTTGCAGTTTGTAATTGTTTGTGAGCTTTGGGTCAAAAATACCCAACACTTTGCATCTTTCGCAGTTTTACGAAGTGAAAGTCTCCAGCAATACCCTCAAGTGGAAACTACATATTATGGCAAGTGATAAGTGTATTTTGTACAATTATCTAGTCCATTAAATTAGAGTATTTTTTTGGTAATTTGAATGAGTTATAGCTTAATTTTATGTTGATTATGTTTGTTAGGTTGAACTCAGTGCAAATTGATAGATTTGGAAGAAAGGAATGAAAAACGTACGAAAATGAAGGAAATCTAAAGTTTGGAGACCAACCAAAGTGTAAACATCCAATAGAATATTTGGACCACAAAACGATGATTAAAGATCATATAAGATCAAATGGATGCAATTGAAGGTCAAATGAGTGAAATAGAGTGGAAATATTCTGACAAATCAATTCACAACCGAAGAAGTTATGCTATAGAGTTTCAGCCTCAACTTGAGACCCATTTTTCGGATAGAAAGTGTTAGATTTGGAAATATTATATTTCTATAGGAATTGTAGCTCTTTGAAATATCTATCAATGCATTTTGAATTAGCTCAATCAGATACTTGTAGAGAACGTTATGGGTAAAATACCGGAAGCTGTTCAGAGATAAACCTGCTCGCACGCGCACGACCTTATTTTCCCCAACCTGAGAGCCATTTGGTTCTATATACCTGTTGTGCACGCACGGGTATTTTTCACAGATGAATCTTTAGTTTCTTTTTGCAATTCAAACTCTTTTAGAAATCAAATTGGACGCGATTCTGACCTACTTTCTAACTCTTATAAAAAGAGAATGAGGGCTACACATATAGTTGACTCTCTCTTGCCTCTTCATATACCATAGTTTCATCAAATTAATCAAGAACTAGAGGCTAGTTGTTATATTTTGAGAGGGGAGATCAAGCCATAGCAAGGAATTGAAGGTCAATTAAATCAAGATTTTGAAAAATTCAACTTTGGGTTTGAAGATCAACTTCTTTTGATTTATTCTATGATCCGGGTGATATTTTTCTATTATTCTTCTTATAATTTATATATTAACATGTTAGGCTAGATCCACTTTTGTATTGGAAGAAGATGAACCCTATTTGTTTATTTATTTTAATTCAAAACTAGTAATTTAGTTATTTCTTGCGTTTCTTGATTAATTTTGCATACCCATTGCATTATTTAATTAATTGGCCACCAGTTAGATAATTAGTTCCTTATTATAGTGTTGGGAGACTCACAATAAGTTTAAAATGCAGTAAAATTAACATATGTGCAATATGTAAGAGGAATAACATTTATCACATGTGCAATCATATATATAATCTAAACTTTAATGTATTCCAATCATTCGAATTCGGGTTAGGAATAGATTCGTGGTTAGAATAGATTTAATTTGTCTTAAAAAAGAGAATTAATTACAATAGAACTTCTTTTGATTTATTTTATGATCCGGTTGATATTTTTCTTTTATTCTTCTTGTAAATTATATATTATCATGCTAGTCTAGGTCCGCTTTTGTATTGGATGAAGATGAACTCTAGTTGTTTATTTGTTTTTATTCAAGACCAGTAATTTAATTTATTTCTAGCGTTTCTTGATTAATTTTGCATACCCATTGCATTATTTAATTGATTGGCAACCAGTTAGATAATTAGTTGCTTATTGTAGTGTTGGAAGACTCACAATAAGTTTAGAACGCGATAAAATTAACATATGTGCAATAGGTGTTAGGAATAATATTTATCACATGTGCAATCATATAGATAATCTAAACTTTAATGCATACTAATCATTTGAATTCGGGCTACGAATAGATTCGGGTCGTGGTTAGAATAGATTTAATTTTTCTTGGAAAAGAGAATTAATTACAATAGAATTATCGATTGTCAAGAACACATGAACGAAATTAGATTACAAATCAAGAATTGAAATAAATAACAATAGGCGGATTCAAAATCCAATACAATCATCCATAATTTGATACAATACATTTTTCACTACTTTCTTAGAGATTTAACATAAAACAAAATCAAAATCTCTATTGTCTTTATATAATTCGAATTATAACTAGTAAACTTGAATTAAACTTATTCCCTGTGGGATGATATCTCTTAACACATCAATTCTATTACTTGTCAACGATCCCGTACACTTGCGAGTTTTGGACGAACAAGTTTTTGGTGCCGTTGCCTGGGATTAATTTATTTGATTTAAGTTTATTAGAAATAAAGAGTAATAGGCGGATTCGAAATCCAATACAATCATCCATACTTTGATACAAAACATATTTTGCTACTTTCTTAGATAATGTAACATAAAACAAAATCAAAATCTCTTTTTTTTTACACAATTCGAATTCCATAAAAATTTAGTAAACTTGAATTGCATTTATTCCCCGTGGGATGATAACTCTTAACTCATCAATTCTATTACTTGTCAACGATCCCGTACGCTTGCGGGTTTTGCACGAACAGTAATCTTATTAATAAATAAGAAAGTAAGAGTTTATGTTTAATATAAAAACCTCAATAAAAGGAATTTGCAATTTTTGTCTCCAATCTTTGCAAAATGTAACAAATTTATCATTAGTCTTTATTAGTATAATTCATCTTCAACCTTTCAATTATATAGTAAAACTCTTCATTCCCTTAATTTTGGCCATTAAATAACAGATTTGCCCATTCTCTTTAAATAAACAAAAATAAAAGAAATCAGTAGAAAGAAAATTACAATTAAAATCCTATAACTTTTCAAAAATACAAATAAGTCTCACTTACAATAATTAAATATACATTAACACATAAAAATGAAATTAGAAAGATTTCATCCTCCCCGCCCCGCCTCGCCTCACCTCGTCTCGCCTAGCCTATCAACCCCCCTTCCCATACAGGCAAGCACGAGCTCGATATAGTACAAAATTGATTGACTTCTTCTTTTTTTTTTTAAGATAATAATGGGTTGACTTCTTTTTAATTTTATAACGCAATTTAATTAAATTAGTCATGACAACGATGACAAGAAAATGGTCTATTTCATGTAATTATCAAAACACTAATTAAATTATGTTTGGCAAATGTGGACGTTGTAGAGTGTTGACCAATACTTTTTCCGAAAAAAAAAATAAAAATAAAAAAATCACTTACTGTGATAAGTACACTTCCATATTATTTTATATGACAACCGAAATATTTGATTAATAAGAAATACTAATTTGAGGGTCATATTTAACTGCGAATGAGGGTGGATTATGATTAGGACTGGGGTGAGGTGGATGTTGACGGGGTGGGTGGAGGAGCTTGGTTGGGGAAGGTTAAATCTTTTTACGTGTTAGTATGTAATCGTTTTATGTGGAATTTATTATACTTTTTCAGAAGTTACAGGATTTTATTTGCAAATTTTTCTTATTTTTGTGTTTACTTTACTGATTTCTTTTATTTTTGCATAGATAAGGGCAAATATATCATTTAACGGTCAAAATAGAGGAAATGACGAGTTTTGCTACATAATTAAAAGGCTGTGAATGAATTTTGCTAATAAAGATGTTAAGGGTAAATTTATTACATTTCACCAAGGTTGATGGCGAAAAATACAAATTCACCTAAATTAAATGAAGTGCATAAGAGGCTAGCTAAAGAGAAGTTGTAGCAACGAGTTGTTAAGGAGTATGTCGAAGATTCAAACGTAGAGATTGTGATGACCTAGAGTGAACTTCAGAAGTGCATAAAGAAAGACTAAGAACGTGTGATAAGTAAGTGCATGCGTTCAATCAGTAATACAAGCAAATATCACTGATGAAATGTTGTTATTCAATAGCTCATTTATAGAGCGATCAACAATTAACCAAATGGTCTTAGAGCATCTCCAAATGATTCTTTAATTATATAGAGCATGTTTAAATTTAAAGAGTTCAAATTTTTATACACTCCAACAAGTTGTCTATTGGTTTTATAAAAATTATCTTCATATTTTATATAATTTTTTATATGACAATGAACCAATAAATTTAAATGTGATTTGAATAATTTATTAAATACAATCATTGCCATTAAGAATATAGTGAGTTTGTCTCACCCTCTATCTTAAAAAGTTAAAATAAAGAGTTTATTGGAGCTCATTTTTAAGTATTGATTCTATAAAATAAAAAATATTTTGTATTTAGACAATTTATTGATGATACTCTCACTTTTTGGTCTTCAACTTATCAGATAGAGTGATTATTGATACTCAACTATCAAAAGTGAGGTTTTGAGTTTACAACCTATTTGAATGTATGAATTCGGATCCATTAGACAAATATCGTCAATTTAGATTTTAAAATCACACGTACATTTCTATTAATTTGAAGATAAATATTAAATGAGTTGACAATTTTACTCTCTAATTTGGTCACTTAGTCCCTGTTTGACCCACATGATCTCAAAATAAATTATTTCAAACTCATTTTCAATTACACATTTTTTAATAAAATAATATTTTTTATCATATCAATAATTTTTCCTTATTTTTTAACCACACATTTCACATCATATCACTATTTAAAATAAATATTTTTTCTCAATAATATCTATCAAACCTAAATTTATTAATTTAAATAGATTAGAAATCCAAAACATTAATTTTAAAGATTAAGCAGCTATTTAGTCAAAATCAATAATTAATTTTAATCGTATATTTTATTTAATTCACAACTCTTCAATCATACATTTCATCAAATTTTATCAAATTTTCCTAAAAGTTTGAATTTAGACCCCCAACCACTACTCGTGAGTGCGCACTGGGTAAACCTCGCTCCATGTGCAATAGCCTGCAAACCACACAGGAGAGATAAATCGTACTGGCATGCCCCATGCGACTAGCTCGACCGAGAAAGTGTTGACAGGAGATTAGAACTCGTTGAATTTGAATTTAAATCTTTAATTCTTACGAAACAAGGCTTACGTTATTGTCATCTTTTTTCGATTATAATTAAATATTATAATTAAAGCCCAGTCTATACTATCCGCCTGGCAAGCGCGCAATGCGTCTCGTATCGGCACGCGCGGCTGTTGAACGCATAATAGAGGATTCAGAAGAACGAAGAATTGTCATCAACATTTCGTGTTCTCCCAAAATCAACCTTAACAAACCAAGTTAGTTTAATTTCACACTTCCTCAACACTTCCATTTTTTATTAATTTTTTCATTTTGCCTTCTTTTTTTCTAATTTGTCATCTGGGTTCATTCAATTTCATGAACACGTGCAAAAAGTTGTGTCCTTTTTGCCGATAATGATCATTCAAAGCCACCATTTTTGTTGGGTTCCTTATAATATTTCGTTTCTCTAAAGAAAAAATCTCCCAAAAATTTGTATAATAATTGAGTTTATTATTTTGTTTCCCCTTACCTACTCCTGTTATTTTCATTTAAAAAAAGTTGTGCTTTCTATATCTTTACTTTTTCCTTTATCCAGTTCTCAAAAAGTTACCATTTTTCTTTTTTTCTTTTTAGATTCATTAAAATTAAAAAGGGATATGTTTTGTTTTGATCCTCTTTGGCATATATATTGATTAAGTGCTTACTTATTGGATATACAAATAGTGATTTTTTTTTCTCTATTGAATTTAGTATCTGGGTACCTATTCATTTATTGTATAACATTCATTAATGTGTAAGATATGTGTTTGGTTTGGGACTTTGAATGTAGGACAACAGAAAATACCAAATTGGACTTTTGACTTGAGTAAGAAAGAAACAATTTGGGATTAGGCAGCAGGTGTGGAGAGTAATTATAATGGCTAGCTTAACAGAGGACCACCAAGAACTCAACTTTGGGATTGACGGCAATATAAATAATTGTGATGAAAAAGCCAACCATAATTCAGAAACCCAAAGAGATACTAGTACCGTTGCAGAGAGAGGAGGAGGACAAGAAAAGGAAATGGCTTCATTGGCTGGCAGTTCTATTCACCGGTCATCTTCCCGGCCGCAGCTGGACCTCAGTGGGGCTGCTATACAAGGAAATTTTGAGGAAAGGGATCCCACAATTCTGTTGCCTAATCAGTCTGATGATATTTCTCATTTGGCTTTGGACATTGGAGGTGAATTTTATGCATGCGTTCTGTTTGTTAGGAAGTAGAAAATTCTCTTTACTGTGAATTCTGTATTTATATTTTTGCTTTTCTGACTGTGAACTTTGTTCTGTTCTTTGGTTTTGTTACTACTTTCTTCTTTCCTTTTGGAATTATGTTACTTCTTGTTCTTGCAGTCAATATTTAAGAAATCTTTAGAAAGAAGTATTCTTGTTTTTTGGAACCATTCCATTTAAAGTATGCTACTCGGGTCATTGTACATTTGTCAACTCCAAATATCATTCAAGGACTTCATTTTGGGATGAAATATTGTGTTTTTATTTTCATATCTCTACTTTGATATTCCACTTATGCGATAAATAAGATACACTGCTTCTGAATTCTCAGCATTATTAATTTATATAATAGACTGTATTATATTGACGTTTTGAGTAACTTTGACTACTTTTTCTTTTTCATTTTAATATCACGTGTCCTCCTAGATTATATGTTATATGACTTTCCATTGATATCTTCGTTGTTGTTATTATTATTATTATCATCATTTTTACTGGGAGGGAAATTGAATTCAAGCTTGGACGGCTGTCTTTTCCTCTCTTTAGTAAATATTTATAAAGCGAATAGATTTCATTTTGTAGGATCTCTCATCAAGTTGGTTTATTTTTCGAGATGCGAGGACCAACCAATAAATGACAAGAGAAAAAAGACAATTACGGCGAGATTGGGTATTTCTAATGGCAATAGAAGGAGCTACCCTATTCTTGGCGGGAGACTGCATTTTGTGAAGTTTGAGACAATCAAGATAAAAGAATGCTTGGATTTCATCTACTCAAAGCAGCTTCATCGTGGTGGTATATTCCCCACTTGTAATGATGAATGATTAGTAAAATGCTATTGTTCCATTCTTCTTGTGTATTTTGATGAGTTAGTTCAATGATTGTTTTTCACGATTTTATCTTTTTGTGGTTACTTATTGTCTTGTGCTATTTTATTATAGGAATGGATTCACGACGTTGGCAATCCAAAGGTCCAAGCACTGAGAACACCGTAATTAAGGTAAATTAGTTGTTTACTATCTCAAACAGGTAACATAAGCTCGCTTAATGCAATTAAAAGCTATCTGAAAAGGTTAGACGAAGATTCAAACTTTGAAGTGTGGTTCACATTGATTCTCTAAATATCTGAGGACAAAGAATAGGAGGCAAACACTATATTTGCTATATAATTTAAGTGATTTAAATGATGAATAAAAGATAATTGTCTGACTTATAAAACTTTTACTTTTGCTTCTCTCTGTTTATACATAATTTCAGAATTGCCTATCTTCACATGTATTGTGAATTGTGCACAAAGCTTCTTAAAATATGGTAAAATGTTTACCGGTATATCTTTCCACTGTTTCTATTGAAAAATCTGATTTAATAATTTGTTCACATATCTGTAAGAAACTGTTTTTAGGATTAAGTAGCCATATTTCCTGCCCACCAGCACCTGCATCTTACCATTTTCTAATTAATTTTTTCTTAACCAATGCAAAAGACAATGGAGAAGAATTTTTGCCCGTAAGTAAATGGAGTCGGATTTTGTATGTGAAAAATTTTAAAGTAGAATGTCATGCCCAATCATCAATTCTATCAAGAATGAAGTCTTTATCACTGTTTCTTTTTGCTGAAGATTAGGTTAATGGATAGTGTGCTTCTTTGTGAATAGTGAATAATAACACTGTGACAAAAGTTCTATTTTGTCATGATTTTATCCCCAACCTTGCATCTTTCTCTCCTGCTTCAGAATGAAATGGCGTTTTCTTTAATGATATATCACAATGCTCAATCTCTGATCTATAGTCGATTATCATTTATATATTGTTTAACATTATGAATTAACTGCAATAGCAGCCAAAGTTCATTGGTTGCAAATTTCTACCTTGCTAACTGAGATTTGCTGCACTCTTTTACATGTTCCTCTATTAATTAGTTACATTTTTTGTGAAGGCTACTGGTGGCGGGGCGTACAAGTTTGCCGATCTCTTTAAGGAAAGACTTGGAATTAGTATAGAGAAAGAGGACGAAATGAATTGTCTTGTGGCTGGAGCAAATTTCTTGCTCAAGGTGCAATCTGAAATTCTCTCCTGAGAGCATTATGTGCCTTATTTTCTTTTACCTAGTGTTATTCGTTGTTGGCTATTGCTTAAAAACGGTCTTATGGATCAAGAAAGATGCTCGAGGAAGTGGTAATCTCATTTCCTTTTTTTCATCTTTTGAAGTATAAAGTTGGAAAAATTTGATGGATACATCTGATTTGATGTGTGTGTGTCATTGTTTGTCGGAGACGCTTTTTCTTGACTAACTGCTTATGCTGCATACTGGTGTTTTTACGCCATGTTGTCTTGGTGTATTTCTTTCTTTCCTTTGTTCATCGTATTGCTGAAAGTGTTGAAAGCTACTTTTGATTTTTGTAGGCAATTCGACATGAAGCTTTCACACATATCGAGGGTCAAAAAATGTTTGTGCAGATTGATCAAAACGATTTATTTCCATACCTTCTCGTGAATATAGGATCTGGTGTTAGTATGATAAAGGTGTAAACATCCTTTCTATCACCATTTATTTTCTCTTTGAATATCACTATGGACCTTATGGTCATGACTATACTGTTACACGGTTACAGGTTGATGGGGATGGGAAATTCCAGCGAGTTAGTGGAACAAATGTTGGTGGGGGGACATACTGGGGATTAGGGAAGCTGTTAACAAAATGTAAAAGGTTGTCTTGATGCAATGATTAACTTTCTACTATTCTTCGACTTCCTTGTTTGCATTTGAATTTCTAAACTTTGCTTTCAACTCTTTGCCATCAGTTTTGATGAATTATTGGAGCTGAGCCAACGTGGTGATAATAGAACCATAGACATGCTTGTTGGCGATATTTACGGTGGAATGGATTACTCAAAGGTATACCACATTCCTATTTTCTTCCTCCTACGCCCCTGGGGGTGGGGGGTGACAAAGAAAACAAAAACCACCTAGACATTTTCATAATATGTTTCCACCTCTGTTGCATACTGACACTCCTCGAATAGTCTATCATGATTATTTTTCTTTCTTTTCCTCAAATATTATATATTTTTAATTCAAAATTATTATTAAATAACAAATATGTACTCATTTAAAAGATTTCAGTAAGAAAAATTAAAAACAAGTATAAAACTAAATTTATATTATATAAATGAAGAATTTTAAAAGAATTTAATCAACGTATTGATGACGTGTCATGTCCGTACTTTTTTTAAAAAAAAAATTGCGTGTCGGTGTGTCGGACACACGTGTACGTATCGGTGCATCATATGTTTCCACCTTCATGTTTCGTCCTTGTACTTTAGAAGTGTTTAGTTTTGGAATAAGTTGTAACTATATACTCCGCTACAATTCATTTTCATTAGCTAATGCTGTTGATAATGTTGATTGGACGTGAGGAGTTAGAATTAATTGCCTTTAGAAATTATCTTGGTCATTATGAGAACCTGGGGATGTGGGAAGAGAGACAATATTCTTTCCCCTTTTTTGACTTTTTGTTTTTTTATTAAGTTTCTTCTCTTTGGCTCTAATGCAAAGGATAGACGGTTGTCCTCTCTGGCAGTTTGCTTGACTATTGGGGCTAAATAGCTTTCTGCCCTTTTGGTTTTTCTTCCCTCTTTAAATAAAAATTATTTTCTAGTTCTTTCTGCCTGCATTTATACAGTTATAAAAGCCGTGAATTCCTGAAATTTTTTTCTTCTCGTTATTAAGTTTTCGGCATTGTGAATGATAATAGATTGGTCTCTCTGCATCAACAATTGCCTCTAGCTTTGGCAAGGCAATATCTGAAAATAAGGAGCTCGATGATTACAGACCTGAAGATATATCTCTGTCCCTCTTGCGAATGATTTCCTATAATATCGGCCAGGTATGTTACATTGATGTTCTATTAATTTTAATTCATTGTCATGTATCCTTATGAATCTGTATGTTTCTTTTTCTTGTAACTATGGTGTATAAAAAAATTTGGTTAATAGTTGGTCATGAAATGGGAAAAGAAAATATTTAATTATTATATAGGAGACAGACAACTATCAATAATTTGTAAAAACAAACGAAATTTCTTAAAAGTTCCCACAGGTCATAAATTCCTATGTAATCTCATTCTAGGTATCACATTACTAGAATGTTCTTTATCGTGATTGTCATTTTGACCACCATTGCAGTATCTATTTTTTTTTTTACTGACAATTCAGAATCAGGGTATGTGACATTCTGCTATTGTATTTGTCAGATACTCATCATTTGTGTTGAATAATTAAAGTAGTTTCCCCATCCATATCTTGTGTATGCAGCCAAAAAAAGAATTAAGAACCGGTGTGGTTATTTAGCCATTTACGCTAATACTCTTAAAAAAGAGATATTTATGCTGTATTTGCGAATGTTCGATGCCAACATGGTTTAAGTTTCATAGAAGTTTCATCATACCACCTTAGAACCAAGATGACGCATCACTTGTTCATTCATGTGAATATCAGTTATTATAGTGTCTGATGACATTTCCAATTTGCAAAATCTTATCTCACGGTGCATTAGCTTCATTTATTTGAACCCTTCTGTGTCTTATGTTTCTTTTCCTCTGGTCTATGATTTATTTTATCTTTTTTTCTTTACATGATTAGCATAATAATAAATATGATAATAAAGATCACACATAAAATGACAACTCTTAAAATCCTTGGAAAAACTATTTTATTACCCTTTGTTACCATTTATTTGCTAGTTCTTCATTCCTCAACTTACTTTCCTGATATGGAGAAATAAAACTGCATGACTTATTCAGCAATCCTTGTATGTTTATATGCCTGACATCCCTTTCGATTTCTGTAGATATCTTACTTAAATGCATTGCGATTTGGACTTAAGAGGATATTTTTTGGAGGTTTTTTTATCAGAGGCCATGCCTACACTATGGACACCATCTCATTCGCAGTTCACTTCTGGTAATTCTAGAAATGTACTCATGGAAGTCTTATTGGTTTTCTTTAGTGTCATCAAAATGAAATTTTATATCTTGTAATAATTGTCTAGTGGTTTTGGTACCTCTTTTATGAATATTTAAGTGGTATGCTGTATTATTTTCATTTCTTTTCTCTTACTGTTTGATTAGGTCTAAAGGGGAAGCACAGGCAATGTTTTTACGACATGAAGGGTTTCTGGGAGCTTTAGGTGCATTTATGAGCTACGAAAAGCACGGTTTAGATGACCTTATGGTTCATCAACTAGTAGAAAGGTTCCCGATGGGTGCACCGTATGTGGGAGGAAATATCCATGGTCCACCTCTAGGAGATTTAAATGAGAAGGCAAGTTTTGGCCAACGCTATTATGACCTTAGGTGCTTCAAAACTGTGTTTCATTTAAAGTCTGATGTTTGATAATGTGTTAATTATGATTACAAAATCTGGAGATTTAGCCTCTGTTTGGTTTGGCTATAAATTAGATTTTTAGTAGATTTTGATAAAAATTGTGAGTCTCATAAAATGTGTGGTTGAAATGAGTTAGGGGAAAAATGAGTTTTAAGAAATTGGGGCCAAACATGGGCTTAATATAGACGCTATTCATTTGACTTTAATTTTCTTTGCATTAACGATCTTGTATGTTTATAAGCAGCGGAATATGATTCATGTAGTTGAGCCAAATTTATAGGCTGCAAGGTTCTTTTTTGTTTGTTATTGGTGGCATATGAGCATTTGATAGGCATATAACTTGAGATCATTTGATACATTGGGTAAATGGTCTAAATGGATCGCCCACTCGTAAGACCCATTTAATACATGATTCTATATGGATAATATTTCGCCGTCAGCCGCTTTGCACTTCAATCCCTAATTTACAAACTCACGAAAAAAACCCATCAAACGACCACTCCCCTGCCAACGCCAAACCCATCAATTACTCCATGATTCATTATGTCATTAATTTCTCCAACTTTGTATAGAACATCTAAGGTGCAGGGCAGCCATTTTGCACCATCAACCTTGCTTCCATGACCATTGATTCAACAACACTATTAATTAGGTAAGTCAGATTTAGTATCTACCTATTTGACAAATTTTATGTTACTGTATATATGACCTCAGTGCAGAGTTTATTAGTAAATTACTAAATTGTTGAGAGTTAAATTGGTGGGGAGAACCAGGAGCCTGATGGTGATGAGGGCATGATGCCGGAGGAACTGTTTGTGGTGGCAGGTATGGTGGGAAGTGCTGGTGGTAGTGGTTCATGGTCATTATGCAGAATAGTGGAAATGGCAGGTGGTAAGGGATGATGGAAGTTGAGCCAACTCGGTCGACTCTTATTGAGTTGGTGGTGACTTTCTATTGATTATGTAATGCATATTTTACTTGGTTGCTTGAGATTTTGTAGGCCAAAAGTTTAATGGGTGTAAATGGTTGGGTCAGTCATCCATATAGATTCACTATTTTTGGTGGGTATAATTGGGTCACATATTAATATGATTGGCTGCATCCAAACCCTATTATTTGGATGGTTTGGGCGTGTCAATGGGTGTGGGTGATTTTTTCCACTTGTTCTTCGTCTGAGTTTCTAGACTCTTGTGTTCCTTGGTAATATGCACATATCGTACACGAGTTGGGAAGAATAAAATGAACTGGATTGGCCATATAGTTTGCTTCTCATGCAGTGGAATTTCTAAATCATTGCTTGATCTGAATTCATAGATAAAATCAGTGAATGCAACTTTGCGGTGATGATTCTGAGGACTATATCCTTTACTGCTATTAACAAAAAAGAAGAAGAAAGTTATATATCCTTTTCTGATCTAGAAAGGAAAAGATTACACGAAAAACTGGTCTGTTCAGCAGCAGTATTCTTTAGGAATATCTTAGAATTTTAGTGTAGGTGAAAAGCTGAACAAAGGTATATATCTCAACAAGGACAAGAAATGTAAACTAACAAAATAGCAGCTCTCTGGAAGCTAAGAGTCTTATAGCCCTAAACCAGAATAATGGTTTTATTACTTCCTTAATACCTTATTACTAATCTATCACATGGTTAATACAGAACAGGCCTACTTCTCACTTCCTTGTGAATAAGATAACTGACCTTCCTTTAGCTCAAAATCTGCTCT
This sequence comes from Fraxinus cuspidata, assembly GCA_903798385.1. Classification (NCBI taxonomy): domain Eukaryota; kingdom Viridiplantae; phylum Streptophyta; class Magnoliopsida; order Lamiales; family Oleaceae; genus Fraxinus; species Fraxinus cuspidata. Next base: position 14,694 of record CAIGRP010015021.1, read on the forward strand.
CTTTATCTTATCTCATTGATAGTTAGAATGATCCTGCCAATGTATGCCTCAAATTGATCCTGGAATTGTGCACACATATTCCCCCTTATCCAGTTGCTAAGCCAGTGAAGCAGCTCAAATCCATACATCAAATTGATACATCCTTCAATGGTGTGGATGCTTGCACCTTTTCTAGTGAACAACTTGGTTCATTGCTTTGGTCTTGCCAAATTAACAAAGCCCTTCTCTTAAAGCAACACTTCCCAAATAATATATAAATTAATGAAATATAGAATGACAAAAGGGAAAATAAATATAAAAAAAACTTTACAAACTATAGTTGACTTGCCTTGTTAGTTGTTACTAGTTGGAAAATCTTGTAAACATAATTGAACATTAACTTTTTTGAAAACTCTTCTCATTTTTCATTTTTCTATGGCACGCAGTATTTTGCAAGTATGCATTTATAACAACACCATTAAGATGTTATGTGCATATCATTGCAGATATCGTGGATGGAAAAGTTTGTGCAGAAGGGAACTGAAATCACTGCTCCTGTTCCAATGGCCCCTCCAGGAACCACTGGCCTTGGAGGCTTTGAAGTTCCATCTTCCAAAGGAGATACCTTGCGTTCTGATGCAAGTGAACTAAATGTTGGTGTTCTCCATCTTGTACCAAGTTTAGAAGTGTTTCCACTGTTGGCAGACCCAAAAACGTAAGCTGATTTAGATGTGTAACTGGATTATGTTTACGGCGAGTTTCCTTCTATATATGTTTTACATTCCCTCGTTTTTGATTGGACTGCCTCTTCTGGTTGTCTGACTTCTGATCTGCTGTTGTAAAACAAAGAAAAAATGGGAAGTCACTGTTAGTTCTAGTTTCATTCTTTTGTGTTTGTCTACACTCAGTTTGACTCAAATTCGAAAAAACCTGGAAATTTTTGTAATTCTTTCTTCATTGCAGATATGAGCCCAACACAATAGATCTCTCAGATCGCAGTGAACTAGAGTAAGTCATATACGATACTGATTGGCTCTATATTTGATGAAAATCTTTCTTATCTTACTGAAGTTATCCTGTAGTTAGTACTTCTTACACTTCATTTTTTTTTAACTATCTGGCATTTTCAATTTGCCATAGGTATTGGTTTACTGTCCTATCAGAACATTTGTCGGACCTTGTTGATAAGGTAATAATTCTTTCAGAAGTTTACCTAAGACCCCAGCCACCCAACCCCACACCCACCCGTAAGAAGGGAGAAAGAAACTTGTCAAAGGAATCATTTTGTAATGTAGAGTTGTGAATCAATTTTTTGAAGTTGTAAGTCTTGAACAAATTGGCTTTCAAGTTTCAAACTGTCCTATTGTAGTAGATTACGCTGTGTTACGAGTTCTTCCAAGAGTGCATGTTCACTTGATGGAGCAACTATTTTTAATTGGTTATTGATGTATACAACAAGGTAACAATTTGTGTCATCAATCTAAGTTACTTGTGTAAAATGCTTCAATTGAGATTTGAAATAAACTTTGGCATGATCTTTCTTCTCGTTCTGGGTTCCCCTGCAAAAATGTTCAGCTGGCAACATTTAACTAATTAGAAAATTACTTCTGGTGGCTACATTTGTATTCGGCAATCAAGTTTTCCTTCTTCTGGTGATTCAGATTCTTGATCTTTTCGATATTTTATTTTCAATAATGTGCCAATAATGTCTTTATATGATTGTGTGATCTCGTTGTGAGTTCTGCAGGCTGTGGCAAGTGAAGGTGGTACTGATGATGCTAAGAGAAGGGGTGATGCATTTGCTCGTGCATTTTCTGCGCACTTGGCGAGGTGTTTACTTTTTGAACGCTAATCTTCCTTCTTTTTCATCTTTTTTTACTGAAAGAGATTGCATTTTACAAGATTTTCTGTAGAAACTAAAACCTTGTTTGATTTTGATTTCTTCAAAATCAAGTTTCATGTAACTCATTTTCAACCACACATTATCCCAATAAAATAATTTTACACGTGAATTCGTAACTGTTACGTACTTTTTAAGCAAACATTCTTCGAAGTAATCACTTCTCAAAAATCAAAATCGAATATGGACTAAGATAAGTATTTGATTATTACAAAAAAATAAAAAATTGGAGCAATCTAAACATGAATAGTGCTAACTAGTTTAACGGAATAAAAATACTCTAATGTTTTATTTTTCTAATGTGAGGTAACAGGTATGCTTAGCTGCTCTTATATTTTCTTTGGTTTTGCTTCCTCGACATTGACCAAGCAACCTATATGAAAGCATTATACAACCTTTATTCACCAGATAGTCAGTGTTCCGAGAAAATAAAAACTCCACTCCCCGTTCTCTCAACGAAAGAGTAGGGGAAAAAATGATAATCAGCCTGGTTTTGGAACATGACCTTCTGTCTTATGCTTACTGATTTTGGAACGATCCCCTTTTGGACAAGGTAAATGATAATCTGTTCAGCAAGGCTAATTTGCATGAGATTCGCCTTCAGTAAACACTTGGCTCTGCTGTTACTGTAATGTATCTGAACTGAAATCTAAGAATAATGTTTCAAAACACTATACTATTGGGACATTACACCAGTTGGCAATTTTGAATATAACCAGGTTCTCTGAAGTGACTCTTGTTAAATAAACAATTCTTTTTAATTTGTCTTACACATCTTGAATTTTCACATCAAACTCACGAGCCAAGCTATAATAACTTAGTCTGTTTTCCTTCCATGTCTGCTTCTGATTTGAATGAATGAACCTTAAACCATATTCTTGTTAGTGCTTATATTACTTTTTTTTCTGCCAAGTTAATTTCTCCCCCCTTTCTGTTATGGCGATCAATCTCCAAATTTAAGAAATCAATTCACAGCGAAGTTCTTACTGTTTGCTTCTCTTATTAAAACTTCTGTTGTGTCTCACAAGGTTAATGGAGGAGCCTGCTGCGTATGGAAAATTGGGGCTGGCCAACCTTTTGGAATTAAGAGAAGAGTGCTTGAGGGAATTCCACTTTATCGATGCTTATAGGAGCATAAAGCAAAGGTATGCTTTGCTTGGAATGTTCTATCCTGCCAACCTTTGTTCAAATTATTTTGAAATATGCTATGAAATTAGAGCCAAAACTGCTGATGGTATTCCGTCAAGCATAAGCACCCAGATAATCTGGAATGTGACTTGGCACATATCCAACATATAGCAAAGACTCATTTTGTTGCAATAATTTTTTTTTCCTCCAAGTCACAAATGGAGGCTGTTTAAATTGGTATGATATAGCTATGACGTTATTTTTGCTGTCATTTATATTGACTGAGATTTGATTCGCTCTTGACTGGAAATATAAACAAAAGTAATTCCTTTTATCGTGTATAACAGGGAAAATGAAGCATCACTTGCAGTTCTACCTGATCTTTTAAAGGAACTTGACAGTATGACTGAGGTATGTATAATTAATTACCTATGCTTCGATCCTCCCTTCTTTGAAGAAGTGATTTAACTTGTTTGGTATGATAACCTTGTACATATCACAGTCATGACCTTATGAAATCTAAAATTTAGTAATTTCAGCAAGGTCACTGATATAATAAGAGGGGTAAAATTCATTGATAAATGCAAAAGAAAAAGGCGTTGAATCATCCCTGTGCTAGTTAGCAGTTCATTTCAGTTATAGTTTGAGTAATGTTTGACACTGAAGTCTTCAAATAAACCTTTCCATCTTCATCTTTCGGGAAACTTGCCATCTTTTCCCAGAGATTTGACAGCATATTCTTTCTTTCAGGAAGCAAGAATGCTTACATTAATTGAAGGGGTACTTGCTGCAAACATCTTTGACTGGGGATCCCGTGCATGCGTTGATCTCTACCACAAGGGAACAATTATTGAAATATACAGAATGAGTCGCAACAAAATGCAAAGACCTTGGCGGGTGGGTGTGGCAAACTATCACGTGGCTTAGTTTTACATCCACATTTGAATTTCTTGGTAGAAAATATTTGACAATGATAATTACAAGTTATTGGGTTTTATTTATCCAATTTCAGGTGGATGATTTTGACGTTTTCAAAGAAAGAATGTTTGGCTCCGGTGAAAAAAAGCCTGAGCCTCATAAAAGAGCTTTGCTTTTTGTGGACAACTCAGGTGCTGATATTGTACTAGGAATGCTCCCGCTTGCAAGGGAACTTCTGCGACGTGGAACTGAAGTACGTTGGTTCTTTTGAAATCTTGACCAAATAGTTCAATTATGACGATGAATTTGTAATTGCCTCCTAATTTAGAAATTCTTTTCCACTATACCACCTTCTCGATTTCTCTGTTGTTAGTTCTGAGGATGCATTAGTTAGATTCTCTTTTAACAAGAGAAAAATTGACGGCTCATACCCCAAAATGTCGAAAATGATTGTATTTTGCAAAGAATATATTGTAAGTGGTCTTAAAGTTAAATAGAGGAATAGGCGCATTTTGGATTGTATTTCTTTTTTTGAAGCTTCAAATCTATAATTAAGTTCCATTTATAGTTTTTTTATTTTTTGTTGAAATTCTTGGATATTCTTTTGGTAGCTCATATAATACTTGTGCATGATACTAAACGAAAACCAATGAAAATGTCTTTGCAGGTTGTGCTGGTTGCCAACTCCCTTCCTGCACTAAATGATGTAACTGCTATGGAGGTGCCTGATATTGTTGCTGAGGCTGCTAAGGTCTGTCTACTCTTGGGTTAAAAAAAAAACATTGATAGTCACTCTACTTAAACTGCCATTTCATATCAGTCGCTGGAATTTATTTTTCCAAAGTTATTGCTGAAATTTACTTTTTGTTTCAGTAGATCACGGAGTTATAACCTATTAGTTTTTTTAATGGAAAGTTCAATATGAAGTTCTCCATATTGATGCCATGGCAGAACGTTATTTTCCACGTAGGACATTCCATTAGAAAAACTGAGAGATTCTAACTGAGCTGAAATACAAAGCAAACTTTAGTGACCACTTTGTTGCAAAATAAAGTTTGGTAAACAGTGTGAAACTTCACTATAACATGAGTAATCAACTACTTTTCTTTAACCAGTACTCTTGTGCACAAGGACCTGACAATAACTGTCATTCGTTGAAATTAAATCCTGGACAGCTCTTTCACCCGTTTTTGTGCCATTACGGAAAGATAAGGCAATTAAGAAAGGAGTCTTTAAATTCCTCTTACCTTTGGGATAGCATTGGAGATGCCTTCTTTCCATTATCTACCTATTCTCCTTTTTAATGTGAATATATACACTAGACTTCGATAATTTAGAAATACCTTTTTAGTCGATTCTTCAAAATTAGACAGTGTAAAATGAAATTTTACAAGACTTGTGTGTTCTACAGCACTGTGACATTCTTCGGGGAGCAGCTGAAGCTGGAGGCCTACTTGTGGATGCCATGATCAATATCCAAGATTCTTCAAAGGAAAGCTTGTCATCAGTTCCCCTGATGGTTGTTGAAAATGGTTGTGGGAGTCCATGCATAGACTTGAGACAAGTCAGTTCAGAATTGGCTGCTGCTGCCAAAGATGCTGATCTGGTAATGCGTGCTTTTTTAGTTTTAAAGTTATGTTGGAACATCTCCTCCAAATGCTATGACGAGTTTGATTGATTCATCTTGATAAACATTTTATAGGTGCATATAGAATTATGAAAAGCATTAAACATAACACTCAATGCTATGCCGGGACCTTGTCTTGTGCAGGTTATTTTGGAAGGGATGGGACGAGCTTTGCATACAAACTTCAATGCATGGTTCAAATGTGATGCTCTGAAGGTCAGTTTGTTACTGTTTCCTGGTTGTCTCTGAGTTCTTGCTATAGAAGGGTTTATTAACATGCATTTGCATTTATCCGATGAATCCACAAAGGAAGTAATCCTCACGAGAAATTTAAGTGAAAAACCTTGTCCTTGATCATTAAAAACAGATGTTTCCTGCCATTTGACTTTAATTCTACTTATTTTCAAGAACTCGTAATTTCAGGATTGTTGGTTATTATAGCGTCGAACTCATTTTGGCTGGATTTTTTTATTAATTCGATGAACAATTCGATCTTGCAGCTTGCTATGGTGAAGAATCAGCGACTCGCAGAAAAGCTTATTAAAGGAAATATATACGATTGTGTCTGTCGATTTGAACCAGCTATCTGAAATCCCCTCCATTCTGGCTTGGAGTAATGTTGTATCAACAGCTTGAGCGTTAAAATCTGTATAATTTGGTAATCTAACTTCTGGTTTAGCGTGGAATTAAAATTTCAACTGCAGAAATTATATAATCGATTGTTGAATTTTTGTGGCAGTTCTATTTTCCTGTTGTTTCATCTTTGTTTGCAGTGAACATAATTTTATATGTTTTAGCATATACAAATGTTGGCATAATTAATCTTAGTTTTTCCAAATGTTTTATTGTAATTATGGTAATTGACTTCTTGTTTTGACCTTTTATTAGTGAAAAAAATATCCTATGGAATATTTGGACAGACAATAATTTAGAATAAGTTAAGTGGGTAAAATGGTCTAGTGTATACTTAGCCCCTGTTTAGCAGGCATTATTTCATAATTCTTTAATTTTCATACTCATTTTTAACCACACATTTACACAATAAAATATGTTGAACGCAAATCTAATTTTTTTTTTACTTTTTAATTATGCATTTTTCAAAGAATAACTACTCAAAACTTCATTTTCTGAAAACGGTGATCATCAAACTAAAGAATATGAATAGATCGTGTTAGAGGAGGGAGCACAATCAGTGCATCACGTTAGGGGGAAAAAAAAGGAAATAGACAAATTAATCTGAATAATTGTTAAGAATTTAGATATTTAGAACTCGATATTCAAGAATGAAACATTTCTTTACAAATTGAATTTTGAGGGTGAAATATGTGTAATGTGGTTGCAATGGTTGACGCTGCAATTTTCGGAATCGAGACTTCTAAAATTTTGATTATTGAGCTTTCTCACGAGCTCATTCTTCTCGAGATCTTGAAATTGAGCGGACATAAAGATATAATTTCAACCTATAGAAAAATAATATTATATCTATGTAATTGGCATTCTAGATGCAAAGCTTCTAGACCTCAGTGTTGCATTGAAATATTGGTACAATTGTGCTTGGTGTATACCGAAGTTTGACACATGACGAATGGTCATATGACAATTTAAAAATAAAAACAGTTATTCTTTTAACAATATTTTTAAAACGAAGTCAATGTCAAGCATATGTACAATTTGGAATGTACAAATGACATTTTCCATATTGGTAACATGCAAATTCATTGAATATTACATATTTGGGAAGGAACTTAACATTTATTTACTTTTTAATAACACATTCTTTGGAATCCACTACTTATAATTCATTTTTTACTTACTTTTTTTTTTTAAAACAAAGATCCACTACTTATAATTCATTTTTTTACATATAATGAATTATCATTTTTTGTCTAAGGTTCTAGAGAACATCTTCTGAGAACACTAAATAGAAACACTGAATCGACTTACACAAGATTCAAATTTATGCAAAATACACTTAAAAAAACACTACTTAGTGACAAATTCTTATAATATCTGATTATTATCTAGATTAATAATTAAATAAGTACATTTAAAATGAATAATGTTTATAATTATCATTTTTTTCTTTGGTACTGTTATTCATCATAACTAGTTTAGATGACAACACGTGATAAATCCAATTAAATTAATCTCATTACAACACATTTATTAGACTTATCATTTAATGTCACTTAACACGATTGGTGCTAAATAACATTATTCTTTTTTCCAACGTTGACACAAAATAGAAATACATAATCAACTTATATAAGTAAAATTCAAATTTAACATACACATAAAAGCACACGGCAAGATTGACGTAATCTTAGTGACAAATTCTTATAGCATCTGATAATTACCTAGATTAATAAGTAAATAACTAAATTTTAAAATGAATGTTATATTATTGTACAGTAGAATTAATTTAATTGTTTTTATTTGTAAGTGCTTGTTCGATAAAGCTTAAAAGTTGCTAAAAAGTTACGGTCAAATCAATAATTAATTTTTTTAAAAAAAAATTAATAAAACGTATAATTTTTATCAAATTTTCAACAAAATTCATCATTTTTATCAAAATCTGCTAAAAAAAAAAAGACTTTTTGTCAAAAACCCTTTCAAGAAAAAGTAAGGTATTACCAGCAGCACCTCCGTAGCTATAAAACCGTCGGCTGAACAAAACTGGGTGCCCCACCCAAGCACGCACTGCCACAAACCCCTTGAAGTAAAACGTGAGGCGGTGTTTCCGTTGGACTCCATCTGTTTTTAGTAACTCCCATTTAAATCCCTCTTCTCCAAGAAACTTAGAAGTAGAAATTAAACATATTTTCTTATACACCCCACCCCATAAGGTAAAGGATTGCTCATTTACATAATGTATACATAAATGTGTATATACAGCAGCTGTGTCTTGAAGGGAGTTCTTAATTTCTCTGTTTCAATTTTTAAGGTTCTTTTCACGATTCTTTGGCCTAATATATATTATCTTGGTCATTCAAGAATGTGTTGTTGTGTTTTTGTTTAATCTTCTTATCAATTTGAGGCATTGATTCTTTGTAAAAGAGTTTGCTTTGAATGTTTAAAGTTTGTGGATTGTCTCATTCTTCACTTTGAACAAGTTCTTTCCTTTCTTCTTCTTTAACAAATAGTCAATAATTAATGATGCTTTTGGAATTACATACGTTTCTCAATCTCAATAATTATATAATTCTCCTATATTGTTTTTAATATTGAATCTTCAAATTCAAGCTGTGCTGAGAATTTTCTTCCTTCGCAGGTTTTCTTGATTGCAAACCAAGTTAACTTTCATCACAAGGTTCTTTAGTTCTCTATAGTTAGTCTTCCTTGGGGACCAAGCAACAGCAACATCTCTCTGATTCACTCTTTCAATGGAATCACCAGTTTCCTATTCAAACCAACTCCAGCCTTTAGCTCAAACAAAGATAATAAACTTTCCGCAATTTGAAGAATTTTCCAACAATTCGAAATCAGGAACTAATTATGAAGATCAGATTCATGAAGTTTCTTCAGTTTCTGATTGTGAAAGTGGAATTTTTGGCGTTGACAGTGAGCAAGAAATATCTCATATATTCAACAATGGCTTGATCAGAATTCATGAGAAGGACAAGTTATATGAGATTATTAAGAAGCAGTTGGTTTCAAGTTTGAGTTGTGTGGGATTGGATGCTAAAATTGAGGCCATTCATAAGAATACTTATTCTGGCGTTATGAATCGAGCAAAATTTCAGTCTTTCTGTGTTTATTTAAGAGCCACAAAGGAAAAATGTGGGGGCAGCCCTATGGTTAAATATGCTTGGTATGGTGCTTCCAAGAATGAGATTAACAGCATTATTTTACATGGTTTTGGCCATTCTGTGAATAGTGGAGTATATGGTCATGGTATCTATCTCTCTCCGGCTGATCACCCTGCTGAAAGGTAACTCGATATCGCTTAAAATCTTGATATAGCATGTCAGATTTGCTGATGTAAAATTTTCAATTTAACAGTATACAGATATCTGTTACTGATGATGATGATGATGATGATGATGGGCCAAGGCACCTGTTGCTTTGCCGTGTTATATTGGGAAGGATGGAGGTTGTTCGACCAGGTTCGGAACAGTATAATCCAAGTTCCGAAGAATTCGATTCCGGGGTCGATAATTTAGTGTCTCCTAGAAAGTACATAGTTTGGAGTACTCGAATGAATACTCATATCTTGCCAGAATTTGTGATCAGCTTCAGAGTTCCGTCTAATCTTAAAAGTGAGGAAAGGTGTAACATATATGACATGTTTGGTACACTAGAAAGGACTGCGTATCGTAATGTGTTGCAACTTTGTCCTTGCAGGAAATCAAAGGATTCCGCCTCGTCTAAGACTACCAAATTCAGCATGGATACCGTTCTCGGAACTCATAAATATACTTTCCAAGTTCTTACCTCCTCGGGCTATCCAATTGATTGCAAAGCATCACCGTAACCAAAGAGTACGTATTTACGCTCTGCACAATCTAAACTGTCTTCAAACTCCCCAAACTCATTTCTTATCAAAAAAGTATGATTCTTGCACAATTTTAGTAAGAGTTAAGTCCCCTTCTACGGGGGAGTTTGCCAAGAAGAATGCCAGGTGGCTTAAGTGCATTGAATGTTGGACAAAAAACAGATTTAGCCCCTGTTTGGTTTGGATTAAAATCTAATTAAAATTTCAAGTGGAAGTCAACAATTAGGCTGTGTTTGGTGGAGATTAAAATTAGAGTTTTAGTAGATTTTGATAGAAGTTTTTGAAATGTGTGGTTAAAAAGTTGTGGACCCATGAAAGATTGGTTAATATTGATTGTTTAATTTTGATTTGGATTAAAATAAGATTTTAATCCGGATCAAACATGTGCTTAATTTTAATCACATTTCATGGGATCCACAGCATTTCAACCACAAATTTCATCAATTTTTATCAAATTCTACTGAAAAATCTGATTTTAATTTCTACAAAACAGGATGTTAAACAGACCAATGGAGTGCTGCCACCTCACATTATGTCAAAGTGCCTGGCAATTAATAAATAGGTAGCATTGAGATTCAAATTCCTGATTTTTTTCTGCACTTGGAGCGTGTCGAAAATTTATTTATTGAAATTGTGTCTTTTATGCTATTGTTTGTATTTCTTATTTGTCAATCTCTCATGTCCAGGAGAAGAAAATAACAAGGCGTGAACTGATTCAGCAAGTGAGATCCATAGCAGGAGACAAGTTGCTGGCTGCAATTATAAAATCTCAAAGTAACAAGGTATGGCTTCCTGCAGACCGATCACTAAATCTTTAACAATGTCACGAATAACGGGTTAAAAACACTGTTTGGTTATTTTGTACCAAATTAGTAGACGTAACTCTCACATTCGGGTTAAACCAGTACACACATTTTAGCTTGCACTGTGATTTTCTGATTTCATTTAGCTTAGTATTGATCTCGTAATTGGGATTAAAGCTTAATCCATAACAATCGAGGTGGCTGCCACTGGACATCGTAAAAAAGTAAAGATACATTTTTATGGTTTATTTTGCTCAGTTTCATCACAAAGTTTGTCATTGACACAGATGAAAACATCACAAAGCAGCAGCTCAAGCAACTGAGAGAAGAAATTTTTGAAGCACAAGAGTTTTTCCTTCCGAGATTACTGCAAGTCTAGACCGATGATCAGCCTGTATATGAGGGAGTGTGTTAGTTTCGACTCAACTAGTTTTATTAGGTGTTTCAACTGAGCTCTGTAATTAAGCCTCAACTCTGGATTGCTACCAGCCTTTATTACAGAATAATTCTCAATCAGTGCACTAATTTTGTTTGTATATCGAGTCTTCTCCATTCTAATCGATTTTCGTGTTTAATTGATAACAAACTCCAATTGTGACTCACGGATCGTGCTCTCAAACATTACAATTTTGTATTCAATATTTGTGATAATAGCTACCAGTCTAGGTTTCACCGGAAAGGAACACCGTGCGGCAGTAGTCTGCTCGCTAGACTACCCTCTGCCTTCTCTCGATCATTTCGGGACAAAAAAAAATTTGATTACAATTTATGAAAAGCTTGCAATATAAAATTGAAATGCATTAGAAAACTTGATCATTGATTGTTTGAAATCTAGAAATTACAATTCATGAAAGCAGTAAATTACAATNGCTAGACTACCTTCCACCTTCTTTATGTCGTTTCGGGACGAAAGAAAATTTGATTACAATTTGTAGAAAACTTGCAACATAAAATTGAGGTGCATTGAAAGTAAATTGATCATTGATTGCTTGAAAGCTAGAAATTACAATTGATGAAAATAGGAAACTACAGTGTCTGGTGCAGAGGGCGAATATTAGAAAGCTTGAAAGATTTTTGAAAGACTAATATCCTCTATGATAGCTTGCGGAACAAAAACCTAAGTGATAGGAGTAGACGTTTAAATATTGGGGATTTATATACTAAACATTTACCAATATCAGAGCTAATAAATTATTACAATGGAAAGGAAATTACAACTCAAATTTAAACTAATATTTACAATGTGCATCCGAAGTTGGGCAAATTGCGACTGGGATTAGGTCAAGGGGCATGAGTAAAGTTGGGGTCCTTGATATTCTCCTCCATTTGTTTTGGCAACGTCGTCAGAGTCATTGATGAATGATATGCTTCAATTAATGGTTTGAAGGCTCTAATATCCTTTTCTCTTTCCCAAGTATTCTTCTTGCTGCTGCATCCGCTCCATTTGACCAAGTACTCTTGATGATATTTCCTAAAAGCTCGAATAGTTCGATGGTCAAGAATCTCTTCAGCAACCTTCTTTCCGATTATTTTCAGTTCAAACAAATGCGCTTTGACTCATTTTTGGATGCGTTCTCCTTGTTGGCAAAGTATGACTTGAGTATACCAATATGAAGGACTTTATAGATTTGCACCATGAATGGAGTACAACTATAGATGCAACTCTTCCAATCCTCTTCACGATGGGTGATGGTCTAATATATTTTGGCATCAATCTTGAGTATTTCTTTCTTATCGGTTTATAATAGTTTCTGTCGAGGAATTTAACCATTACCAGATCTCCAACATTAAATTCAAGGAAACAACGCTTTAGATCTGCATGCAAGGGTATGATATGCTTTAGGGCCTCGCATGTTCAATTTGCCTGATTGTACAATTTCTGAAGTCGCTAAAAGTGGATTTATTGGATTTATCATTATCCGAAGTCTACTATGTTCAAGTTTTAAACTTCATTGTTAGGCCAGACCCCCTAACACTTGTGAAATATTTGCAAATTTGATTATGTTGCTAAGGTACATGAATTATACTGTGTTCAAGTTTTGAACTTCGTTGTCTGGTTTCATCAGTTGTTTCAAGTTATTAAAATCTCGATGTTCATAATTTTGATATATTCGAACTTCCGAAGCATTGTACATCGGATGTTGCTAGCAAGTTGATGTTACTTGTTAAGTTTTATCCCCGAAGCATAGATAGTTCGAATTCATATTGAAATGCACGTTAGAATTGAAGCAGAAGTAGTAAAGTTACTAAAGGAATGAAAGTATTGATTAAAAGAACTTCATTCCTAAACTAGACTTTTTACAATTGGAGGGCAAAAGCTTTTACACTTGGCAAAAATAAAAAAATGTAAAAGTGAATAACTATGCCCTAAGAAGGTGGAGCCACGAAGGGTACTATTATATCGGGGGCTACTTCCTCGACAGTTTCTTCATTTGTATCTTGGTCAAGTTCAATTACTTAAGCCCCTTCTGTTAGAGTTTGAGGCTCAGACTCCTCCGTCTCGTCCTCAAGAAACTCGGCCCTTAGTTCATAAGTGTTGACGTCCCGGGAGTTAATTTGCAACCACTCTATCATTTCAGTGTAAGCATACCTCCTCCAGTACTTTCTAAAGCTTTGGTATGCTTCAGTCAAGTGGAAGTTGGCTAGGAAGTTCTTCTCAACATCTTTGCTGGCAAGTTATGCATCACTCCGGACAGTCTCCACCTTCTCGATCAGGCCGGCCACTTAGAAGGTCAGCTCCGCCACCTACCCCTTAAGGGCAGCATTGTCCTTGTTGCTTTCTCTAAGGCCTCAGTTGCCTGCTTCTGATGGGCATCAGAGTCTCCACTCGCTTCGTTTAAGAAGCCACCTTGCTCTGAGATAGATGGACTTTGTTCTTTAAAGTTTCAATTTCTGCCAAGGTAGAAGCGAGTTTCACTAACTCTTCCTCATGGTTTTCTTCAAGGCCTCCACCTCTACCTTGGCCTTGCTGGCAACCTCCTCAGCCTGGGAGGCTTTGTTGGCAAACCCCGATTCTTATTTTGAAGGTTTTTAAAGAGGGCATCAACCTGTGTGGCTATCCCGAACGACCTCTCCACCTGGGCCATCATCGTGGCCACTTTATCAACAGTATCATTCTTTTCCACGAAAGATTGCCACTTCTTCATCCAACATTTGTAAAATGTCTCTATGGCCATTTGGATTTCAGGAGGAATGAGGGCAAGAGCTTTGTGAGCGAGCTCGTTGGTCCTCGTGGCTAGGGATGCCTTTCCTCTTAGGAGTTCGGAGACAGAGGAATCGCTCGAAGGCCTAGACTTCTTAACAAGATCTTACCTCTGGGGCTCCCCGACAGTCGGCCTCTTCTACCCCCCCTAGAGGCTACACCATTAACACTGCCAATAACTTCTCCCCCGCAGAAACCTCGGAGCGAGGGGGAGGAACACCACCACTTTTTTACCCCTATCTGCTAAGGGAGGTCGTCCTTCCTCTTGAGAGGCAACCTCCTTGCTAACCCTCTATATTTTACCCTTCACCTGCTTACCTCCAACAGATGAGGGCCTCATCCCTTTCTCAGATGTGGAAGTGGTAGCAAGGATGGTGGCTATGTTGGGGGTAAGAGGTTTGTTTTTGTTAAAATTTTCTGCAAGTCAAGAAGCAAATAAGATAAGCGAAACACAAAAAAAAAAAAAAATGGAGGACATCATGAACAACATCGACATAGGAAATTATTTCCTCTCTTCACCATCAAGCCAAAGTCTTCAAAAAAGTGGGTCGACTGGATTAAGCTACCAAAGTCATGAACGGTCGAAGGTTTCTTGTAAACCTCAGACAGAGTGTCCCAGTCACACTCAGTAAATCCGAACCTTTCAACCGACCCTGCAAAACAAACATGAGAATATAAGTATCAAACCTCGAAGTTTAAAAAATAAAGTAACAGAAAATATACTCACGGGCGTCAGAGTACGAGGTCGGAACTTTAACGTGTGGAACGAGGTCACCCTCACACTCTTGCCATTTTTCCCTTACCCAAAACTAGGTCTCCTTACACCCTTTGATAGAGGAACGAAAACCTACAACGAAGGGGGAGTGCGACCCCCAAGGACACAGAGAGTACCAACCTCAAGAATCCCCATTCCCTATAGAGCGAGGCTGGTATACTATTTGAAAAACATGTAATTGCATGTCCTCGCCCAGGGAGGTCTCCTTCCAAAGGAATTAAAAAACCACCAACTAGGCTTAGGCATTAGGTACAAGTTGGGTAAGAGCCAGCCAATACAACCTGAGAACAACCTTGAAAAATGGGTGGATCGGCAGGCGAAACCCAGCCTTTAACAAGTACTCACTAACGGCAATGCAGCCCTGTATATGGTAACATGTTGGCTCATTAGAAGATGGAGAGAGGAGTTCAATATCATAAGGGATCCTATACTTTTCCCTAAGATTGACTGAGAAGGGATGATCTACGGAAGAAGGGATTTTGGCTGCCCCCCAGCTATGTCATCATCCCCAGAGCTACCCCCAGAAACTAAGGTGCCTTAGCCAGCCTCAACAACACTGACAAGGTCTACTGTGTTTGTGACTGCAGAACCCATCTTGCTCGCCAACTCGCTAATATCTACGTTCCCCCAGCAGATTTCAAAGAAGCTATCAATTTACAGATTATCACAAAACTTTCACAGATTACAAAAGTAAAATACTTACGATTTTCCCAAACAAAATGGAGAATAGGAATGGTGGAAATTACGAAAAAAAAAGTGACAAGGAAGGAAGAAACTTGAGAAAACACTTGGATAAATCTCAAGTAAAACTTGAAGATTTCAAAAAATTTGAAGGAGAAAGACGGAAATTCATACAAAAGTGGAAAGAAATTCTTCCAAGTGTTTTTGCCTTTTATAGGCAGACCCACTCAATCATAGCCATTAGATCTTGATCTGGGCTATCCGACTGTCCGCTTAGAAGTTTCCATCTGAAACCACTAACCACGTCTGACGCTTCGTCTTCTACGATTCAGATTAAAACGTCGTTACCACGCGCCCCCATGAGCTTAGAACCCACCGAAATGCATGGGAGACATTTATCATTGCACATTTAATAGGACAAAGGTTGCGTATATCGGGAGATGAATCGCCCCAGCTATTTTTTTCTTAGAAACACACCACAACTTCAAATCATTGTAACTCCATAATTGAGAATGCATTGTGTTTCTCAAAAGCATTAAAATGCCTCGCAATTATCACGTTTGAGCGACTCCGACACTCCACCTCAGCAATGCCATTTAGAACATCGGTTATGAGAGGCACTTCAGTGCGTACCACTTTGGCAAATCTCCTCACAATGATTCCAGAAGCATGAAGCCAACCACTTCGGGTAATGCCTGTATAAGGTCTGAAGAGTTCAGATATAATTTGAAATTCTAACCATAACATAAATAACTATACTGAGCTATTGTGATGTAGCAAAAGCTCCCTGCAAAATTTTACTCTTGTTTTCATCTTTGGTTAAGTACATGTATTACATAAATAATTATGCATAGACTTATGAGACTATTGTTATGCCTCGCCTCCGAGGCTTAAGGAAAAAGTGTCTTATAACAAGCTACGTGGGCAGAAAGTTAACAAGAAAGTCAAACAAAGACCCATGAGGTCAAAATACGAAAGGGTCAAACAACCAAAGTGCTTGCTGAAGCGGACCTCAAAATCGAAGTACTTGCTCTACATGCCGAAGTTCATGCTGACGCAAAACCTAAAGGAGCAAAGAAATGAGTTGAAGCTCTCCACTTAGAAAACTACCTCAAAAGATCTCGTTGAGGCTCCCAAACTCGTCTGAAGCTCATGAAGTCGACACTGTCTCTTGTAATAGATTTGAAGATCTCTTAGAAGTGATTAATGTAACACTTGTATAAAGTTTGTCAGTATATCATCCTATAGTATAGGGCGGCTAACCATTTAATAATGTATTAATTGTATGAATAGACAGTGATGTGAAGCCTTAGTTAGGAAGATTAGGCCACGTGGTTCCTATCCAATGGTCATCACGTCGGCCAAGGTAGTATAAATAGGTCATCCGTGTAATAAAAAAGGGGGTTGGATAATTGATTGAAGGATTGACAATCACATATTCGAAATATACACTTGAACTCTTGGAAAAAATATATTAACACTTCATCCATCCTTCCACATATTCATATTTGTTATGAGATAGATCAGTTTGATTTTCGTCCAGCAATCGTGGTTAGTACTGTTGCTTTTGTTCCACCCATTGAACTCGAACATTTTTGTCTTATACCGCAAAGTACCTCCCACGTCAATTCCCTCATTATTGTCGTTTCTATTCGGGTACGAACGCGCCGAAACTTGACTTAGCGTATGTGGATCCGATAACTGTTGGCTCATTTATTAGGGTCAACAGTTACTACATTGACGGCATCGGGGTGGCGTGCAACCTGAAATATGAAACAGTAACAATGAGGTATGAGTTAGATTATCATTTCCCAACTAATGAAAATTTAATGATATATATGGTAGAAATTTTGTATTCAATATTTGTGATATTGCTACCAGTCTAGGTGTTGCGGTCTCCTAATTCATTGATTAACTAACTAATGATAAATAACATTTTCGTGTGTTGCCTAGCCTTTTAATAGGAAGTTCCATGACTAGATCAATAATCAAGTTCGGATCTTCAATATTAAACTGGTTTGCGATAGACACGGTAAAAAATCGAAAAAACATTGGGGTTTCTTTAACACGGTAAAAAATCGAAAAAACATTGGGGTTTCTTTAAAATGATGGATTCTCATGGGAAAGCACAAAGCAAGCCAAGAGAAAAACGGTTCTCACACTTCAACAAAAGGGACGACTACCACTTTTATTTTCCACACTAATCAATTGTGAACAATCAAATTAAATAGATTAGGAATAGGTTAGGCTTTTAGATTAAGATAATATGCTCAATAGAAAAGGGGTAAATGAGCTAACATCTTAAAGCCATCCAAGTCATTTTGGTTGGGCCATGAGCATCACTAATATAATTAAGCTGCTTCAAATGGCCCCAATGGGTTACGTGATCAATTTGATCAATTGTGGTATCGAAACATATTCATTCATTTGGTCAAAGTCGACTGAACAAATACTATACTTACATCATCGTCCAATGAGGTCGTTTGACAACAATTTGCCTAACAAAAGCAATGTCCTTTTTCTATGGCGGCCACCGTAGGCTAATAAAATAAATACACATGCTATCAGATTTCTTTTAGATTTATTTATGAATTTTGTTTGTGGAAGAGATCATTCCTCTTTCCTATGGTGAAGTTTCCAGAAGACAAAAGCAAAATACGACTGCAGTATCCAAATTCACCCTCCAAAAANTTCTATGGCGGCCACCGTAGGCTAATAAAATAAATACACATGCTATCAGATTTCTTTTAGATTTATTTATGAATTTTGTTTGTGGAAGAGATCATTCCTCTTTCCTATGGTGAAGTTTCCAGAAGACAAAAGCAAAATACGACTGCAGTATCCAAATTCACCCTCCAAAAAAAAGGAAAGGCAAAAGTTTCTTGAAGTCAACAATCGATGCTAGTGTAGCATTTAAGTTGAATAGATTTAACAAGAGCTTCATAACAAATTAAGACGTGATTGTTCATATACATTAGAACAAGACAAGAGAAGTGTCAAAAAGGTATTGAATCCATGCTGCTCCACAATAAGTTTGAGCCTTATCTGTTTCGTTAAAGTTTCTAATAGGATGCAATTTGAATAAGAAAATGAGCCCTGTT
>CAIGRP010015026.1:0-17153 GCA_903798385.1 Fraxinus cuspidata
TTCGATCGAATTCTTCTATTACATTCAATTTACCCTTCTCGAGTTCTCATTGAGCCTATTTAACTAATTAAATTCCATATCTCTATGGGAATCAATTTTATTTAAACGAAACACTGTTCTAAGAATTCAAATTATGACCGCAATAATTAGTATATGTATCTCTACATCTTATACTAATTTACCGGATTTTATTATATGGTCTAAATCTCAAACTCACCTCTTGATTAGTAAGAAACTCACATAATAATTGAATACATTAAACTCATAATAAAATCAACACATAAATAAATAAATCACATAAATCTTGACTAGAAAAAAAAAACAGATCACAAGTCGATTAGATTGTTTTCCCTAATATAAAAATTAGTTATTTATATTGTAAAAATAAAAACACGCAAATTGACGAAACATGAAGATTTATGATTTTTGCAGTTTTCTTTCTTTTTCTTTCCTTTTCTATTTCTTCTTTTTCTCTTGCCCTTTTTTTCCTTCTCCTTTGACTTTTCTCTTTCTTCTCTTTTCCTTCTCTCTTTTTCTTTACTGCGTCTTCCCTATTTTTCTCCTCAATCTGTCGTGTGTTTTTTTATTTGTATATATCTAATATCCTCCACCTTTTCTTTCTAGGTTTAGGGTTATATATATAGGTTTAATTTAATTTGGGCCTCAATTAAAATTTTCAATACAAGTCTATTGAGTCCCGTTCAACTCCAACCCATTTAATATATAATTTCTCTCCAAGGAAATCATCTCTGGATTTTGCCATTTTTCACTTTTCCATTATTTTTTCTAATTCTTCCCTAAACATAAAGTTTTACCTGCAAAACATAATATAACATAAATTAAATAAAATTTAATCACAAAAACAATAAAATATCACGATTTAGGGTCACAAATAAGTGTATAAAATATACTTATCACCCTACATGATTGAACAACAAATGTTATTACTGACAATGGGGCATCGAACAAATCCTAAAATACAAATGACTTGACTTGCGCTCGTTCCTGATCTTACTTGTCGAGAAGAAAAAAACAGGTTTACATATATCCAACATGACAGGGCCTGGGGAATGGTGTCGTTTTCTGTGTCCACGCGCTCAAGAAACCAAGCATGTCGTGTTTACATGCCCTTTTTTCGTTATGTACGACCTTCCTTGGGTGTGCACCACGACTTCCTCCGCTTTTCTCCTGTTTTCTGTCTTTGTCTTCTTTTAGTCACTGTCCAGTTTGGGGGATTAATTAGTTCCGCGTTCACCTTCGACCACAGCCTTGGCCCTTTGATGGGGTTCAGAATACCGCCATCGCAATTCAAGTACGAATCCATTGTATAGCAATTTTCCACACAATCCTCCGACTCATTCCAGCACTCGCGTATCACAGCCATCCATGGAATGGCAGTCAACTCCCACTTTCTACAAGCACACGTTCTCTCCTCAAGGTCAACCAAAAATGTTCCATAACTACATACCACCTGCCATTAGGCACCACAGACAGGTGCACAATGCACTCTCGAATTTTCAACCAACTTTTGTTCTAATCTTAGGAAAAAGTCGACCCACGAACTATTCACCTTTTCCCTCCTCCTCTAAATTATTCGCATGAAGCCCCTTCTGGCAATTTGTCTACAATGTCCAACCACTCCCGTACCAATGTGAATATCTCCTGCCAGCAGCCTCGTGAACCACCTCCAAGTGGGTGTGTTTTCTTTCTGAACCACGGAGTATGTAACAGGATAGATGCAATCATTAGCATCTTGACCAACTGCCGTCAACAATATCCCTCCAAAACATCCCCTTAAGTGGCAACCATCCACTCCAATCACCTTCCTACAATGACATCATCATCTTCTGGCTGATTCTGTACTATCTCCGCTTCACCAACAGTTGAACTAATTCAATCCCATCCGTCACATTCAGTTCATACAGCATGTCATCCCCATCAGAGTCCAATTCATTCCCAGAATCACTTAAGTTTGGGTCCTCGTCCGAACCTGAGTCTTGCCCATCATGCGAATGTCCGTCACTTGCAGACTTGTTCAGTTCCTGAAATGGGTCATAATCTGCAAATGCAACATTTCTTTTCAATGAACCGTTTCAGAATAGATGAAAGTAATGAACTACAAAATTCACACATTCGCAACCAAGTACTGAATACGCATACTCCAATCAAAAACAAATTGATTTTATTAACAGAAACCAAACGCACAAAGCATTAAAGCTTGACAACCCAAAATTACTTCTTTGTGGCCGACGTCACGTTCTAACGTCGACAAGAATAATGAAAAAATAAAAAATCTTCAAAGTTACCTTCTTGTGGTCCCTCCATGTGCGTGTTCGTCGTGGGTTTAACAGGTGAGGTCGTGCATGGGGAACACTTCCAGATTTAGGATTAGGGTTTATGGAGGAATTGGGGAAAATCGATTTGGAATTGTTCGAGTTTTGATTTCTGATTCTTCAAGTGATTTTTTTTTTCAAACGTAATACGTTTTTATTTTTATTTTTAAAAGCTAAGGTCAAAATCCTGTTTTGAAGAACGATTTATGCTGACTGTGCTGAAGACGCCATTTTTCTCCCAATTTAACGGACATTAGACGCCAAGTATGAATTCTGTCCGCCACGTCAGCAACTAAAAAAAAATTTTTGACGGTGATGGATGGAGTGCCAATGGTTAAGGTTGAATTACTACTATGAAGTAGAATGATGTTTGGTGAGCAGTCCGTGACCACGGTATGAATTTAGTGAATTTTTAAACAATTCACTCAAGATTGTAGTATGAAAAACTCATTGCATAAATATACTTGAAGAATTAAATGCTATTAATTTGAAATAAATCACCACATAAACAGAAAATTTGTTGGTATTTTTAATTATCTACAGAGATGTCCTTTAAAACCTGTAAAAACTATTTTTCATTCTTGATTTTTAATTGTTTTTAAAATACATTTTTATTTCCCTCGACAGACCATCTGTAACTTCCATAAATTAAATGAAGATTTGTTTATTTGGATAACAATCATCAGGTGGAAATTCATAGCTAATTTCATCAGTAACCATCGCCCTTCAAAACACTGGTACCATGTAGCTGAATTTCTGTTGATTCTGTTGGCACCTTTTTATACCTCGTGGGGCAATGATTGCCACCCCAACTTCGTACTGCTTTCACCTTCTATGGCACAAGGATTTGAGATCACTTTTCAATATTTTTTTCTCTCTAACAAGAGAGGAATTAGATTGTTATGCTTAATAGTTATAGCTGTAAATATATAGACAATGTTTTATTGGAGGTAAAGGTGATGCATGTAATAATGTTGTATAATTATTTTCTCTCTTTTTAGGGATGGCAATAGGGAGAGCTGGGTTGGCTCGACTTGTCAAAACATGGACATTACTTGGCTCGTCAAATGGACCAGCCTGCGGAACCAGTATTTTTTAATTTTCATGTTACAAAAATTGGATTTTCAAAAATAATTAAAAAAGGTAACAATGTAGAGAAACATCCATATTCACAGGGCGTGGCTGGCCTGTAGCAGTACATGTTGGGCCCAGATTGGCTCTGCAAGTGACATGAGCCATTGCCACCTCTTTCTCGATGAATAAAGAAAGGAAGTTTTGCAGTTGAGATCTCCAACCTATAAGTCTCATAGCAGCTAGGTCCCCATTTGTTTTCTTTTGCCAGTTGGACTCTAAAGACTGCATTTTGTAATCAAGTTGTGTGGATCTTTATTTGATATTTTCGTCCTTTTGACCATTAAAAACTAGAGAAAGAAGGTTGGTGGAGGGGGTGGGGAGAGCATATGGGTTTTTTTTTTTGTCTCTCTCTTTCTTTTCTTTTCCCATTATTTCTCATTAGTTACAAAAGTGTCAAAGTCATCGCTCCAAACTCACAAATAAGTATAAATGTTACATAATCTCAATAAGGATTGATAAAAAGCACTTCTGAGAAAAGGGGAGGTAGCATTGATAAAAGTTAATGGAAGCAATAATGATTGCATTAAAGATGGCTTGTCTCCCCCAAGCCGTTTTTCCCATGGTGAGTGGGATCTAGGCAAGCCAATAGCAGCTCCACACGAGGATACTCTTGCTATGAGAAAAATGCAAAGAAGATATGGTGGTCACATGGATCAGACTATGCTGAACTCTGGAGCTGCTGCCAGCTTTGGAGTCTGGGCAACTGCGAAGACCAGTATTGATGCTTCTCTGTAAGGTGCCATCATTGGAAAAAGTGGAGTGAACTCAAAAACAATCTGCCGCTTGACAGGAGTCAAGCTCTCCATAAGAGATAACGAGTCGGATCTTATCATGAAAAACGTTGAACTTGAGTGTACAATTGATCAGATCATACAGGCCTGTCAAATGGTACGTGTACTTATAGTGAATATCAGTTCCACCTCACCTATGCATACTAAGAAACCTTTTATTTCAGCCATTGCACCTGCTAACAACTATAAAATGAAACTTTGAGAGAAGCTTACGAAAGGATCCTGTACTTTTGGAGAAAAGTGCCACTTTTGCACATGGGGACAAAAAAATTGTGAAAGAAGGGGGTGTGAGCTTCCTTCTTTTTTTCTCCAATGATGTGCTATAGTTTTTGGTTGCAAACTTCGTTCATGTTGTGGGTTTTAGGTGTTTTTTTCCCATTATCGGAGAAATGGATGGTTGTGGTTGTGGTTGTGATATTAGATTTCTGGAGATTTTGATATCGAGTTTCTAAAGATTATTTTTGTTTGTAAAATATTCCTTTGGCTTAAGATTTATTGTTTTCGCTGCTCCTTGTGAAGGTCCCCTCCATCCATGAGTTAAATATTCACACCATTTTAGAAGCGTGTAAACAAAGTTGGAACTTACGAACTGAAACTGTGAATTGAGCGAAGGGGCGGAATCAATATATTTAAAAGAATAACGACTTAATTACTTGGTATGTCTATTGCGTATATTTAAAGAAATTTTGATCATGCAAGTGATAAGTGTTTAAATAAAATGAGCTCAGCGAAGAAGACACAAGGCAATTCAGAATGTACTTGCCTACGCTCATATAAACTGGCCTCAAAAAGCTCTGAAAGCAAAGCCCTTCATCCAAACTGGAAAATCTGGATATTCCCCAAGATGCATGCCTGACTTGATGAGACATTGTACTAAAAAGGTCGAAGACATCGTTTGTGGGTGCAGGCAGCAATAATCGATAGTACAAATGGCGATGTCCTACAAAGTACTTAAAGTTTGTTCTAAGCCTCTCTTAGAAAGAGTGTCCAGATCACGCCTTTTGTGAGGGTCCAAATTCACACAGAGTTTCGTAAAAAATGGAGCTCTTCCTTCCTATCCAAGCGAGTGAAGCTGACTATTTCTCATGGCAAAGGGTGCTCATCCTCCTAACCCCATCCACTTTTCCTAGTGACAGTGACTATGGCTTGATCTTCAGGGAAGATGTCCATACTAACTACTAATTATGCCACGTGTTCCACTTTGTTAGGTTTTTAGTGTTGGCGACCATGTGGATAAAATGACTAATTTGTAACGTGTTGTAAAAGTCAAAGACCTAGGGTGCAATTTGTATAAATTGGGTTATGAGAACTAGGGTTCGAGCATGAAAAGAGGAGAAACACGACGTTGCATTTTCACTAGCTTCTCGTCCGATTATCGCTCGAGCAACAAAAGTAGAATGCTTCTTGCCCGCCTGTCACCAGCCCTCGCTCGAGCGATAGTGCGTCGCTCGCCTGTCGTAGAGCCCTCTCTCGAGCGACATGTTGATCCGAAAAATCCTATTTTGCTGTTTTGAAATATTTTTTCGACTCATTCAACCTGATTATCCTCTCCTATAAATTCCCAAGCCTATGCACGAAAATTAAGGTGGTTGTTCATTGTGCCTCTTTGCTATATTTTATTTTCTCTAAATTTTATTCAACCATAGAATTGCAAAAAACATCAAATCCGTTAAATCCATAATACCTACTTCCTAAACACTTTTGGGAAGGCACTTTCATATTTGAACTTTAGAGGATGCTCGAGATTGAGAGATTATGGACTACAAGTGTAGGAATAGCACAAGGCCTTGAGCAAATTCTTGGAATTCCGCTAAGAAGAGACAATTGCAGAAGACCTTGGAACAGATCTTGGAGTAGATCTTGGAGTTAGAAGGAAATAGACCGGGAAGTCTAGTGGAGTTGGCTAGATAGCATCTGACTATAACTCACACCGTATTGTCTGTAGTGGAAATAACTGACTTGGTCCCAGAGTTTTTATCCAGTTGGATTTCTCTGTCATCAATATTGTGTTATTTACTGCTTTCCTTATTGCTGTGACAATTCAATATAGGATAATTGGACTTGTATGCTTAATCATCTAGAAACAATTAAAAATGACTTGTTGCTTTTGATTGATTAATTATGCATATAGGGTCAGAATTAAAAAGGGATAAGTAACAGCCACTCGATAACTTCAAAAATATTAAGTTGGTAATCTGTGAACTGTTAAGTGGTATCCAATACGACACCTGATTTTTCAATTGGTATCAGAGCCCAAATTTATTCTTTGACCCATATTATCCAGATGAGTAATTCGTTATCCGTCTCGCCATATTTTGTTGGCAGTAATTATGCCTATTAGAATGTCAGGATGAGAGCCTTTTTAAAATTCATGGATGAGCGTATTTGGTTTATTGTTGTGAGTGGTTGGGCTATATCTAGTTCTACGGTTAATAATGAAGTAATCTCCATCCCTGTTGCTAATTGGACTAGAGGGAACTTAGATAAATGTATTTGAGTTTACGTCACTCTTTTGAATAGTATTTGCCACTCTTTTTTCTGTATTTTTTTTTTTTTAAATCTCTATCACTTTTTTGAGTGAAGCATCATTTTCTTTTTTTTTTAATAAAAGCATGTCACTTTTCCATTGAAAAGTAGAAAAGTAACATTTAGGGGGTGTTTAACTCCCATTATTTTTTAATAATGAATTTTAGAATAGTAGATTGATGGAGAATGTGTGGTTAAAAAATAAGGAAAATTCTTTTATTTGCATGTAATATTATTTTAAAGAAAAATATGTGATTGAAAAGAAGTGAGAAAAATGTATTTTGATAAAAATGAGAATCGAACACCCCCCTTAACTTTCTACGGTATTTTTTACTTAAAAAAAACTTTTTATATGATTAATGGGTTGACTGAGTTGGTAGATGACGGTGACGATGAATTGACTTAAAGATACTTGATGTTTTGATTTGTGTTTTGTCGACGAACCGACTTAAAGAAGCTTGGCAATGAACGGAGAAGGAGGAGGGATGATGGTTGTCCTTTATCGAACAGATTCTAATGTTTTAATTAATTTTAAATTAATGTTTTTGTCACTTTTTTTTGAATTTATGTTTTTTTTAGTATTTGTCATTTTTTGAATTACTGTCAATTTTTTTTTTTTTTTGCATTCATCACTTTTTTAAAATTTCTACTACTTTTGTCAATTTCTTTAAATTTCTATCATTTTTTGAGTAACAACAACACTTTTTAATAAAAGTACATTGTATGTCAATAACACTTAACACTAAAAAGTGACATTGTGTTACATTTTTTTTTTTATATAAAAAAATTGTCACTTTTTTAATGACACTTAATTTTACACAGTATTTTTTATTTTTAAAATACTTTTCATATAATTTTTCAAAAGACTCCTAATTTTAGGAGTGTTTTTGTAAGGTTCCCTTTTTCAAAACTCATTCACTTCAAAACTCATTTTCAACTCTACAATTTATTGGTTCCGTAATTTTTATAAACTTTTTAACTATATATTTCATTTTCTTTGAAAATTTATTAAAAATCTAGTTTTTAGAAACCAAACGGGGCCAAGTCACGCGAATTGTAATTTCAGTTAATTTAAATGTACATTCGTAGATGACATTGTTGTTGATATTTTGTGAATTGTCAAAATTTGTATCATCGTTTGCTTAAAGTGTTGTTAAAATCAATATATACAAAACTGTTAATGTCATCCGCGATGTTAAAGTTAATGTACATGTAGCAAAATTGTAAATTAAGTGTCACTTTCTTATTGAAAAGTGACATACAATATCACTTTTTAAAATTAAGTATCACTTTTTATTTAAAAGTGAAATACAATATCACTTTTATTAAAAAAAAAAAAGTAATTTTTTATCGCTAAAAAGTGATAGACATTCAAAAAAAGTAACAAACGATAAAAGAAATTATAGAAATTTTTAAAAAGTGACAGAAAATTAATAAAAATGTGACAAACAATAAAAAAAAGTGACAAGACAAAAAGAGAGAGAAATTTAAAAAAGTGATAAATTTAGAAAAAGTGGCAAATACTCAAAAAATAACAAAAATTCAAAAAAGTGACAAACACTCAAAAAGTGGCAAAACGTCTATTAAAACTTTGGAATTGATTCAATAAAGTGACAGAAACTAAAAAAAAGTGACACAATTTAATAAAAAAGGCTATAAAAACTCGAAAAAAAAATGATAAAAACTTTAAAAATTACAAATAATATTTAACTTCAATTAAAACCTTAGAAGAGATCTAGAGAATTGTGATTTTCCTTTACATGTTGTCTCTTGTGATTATGTTTTACTTCTATTGACTAATACATTAATTTGAATTTGGAAGCTATTTAATAAAGTAACAAAAATTCAAAAAGTGATAAATATTTTAAAAAATGACAATAACTCAAAACGGTGACAAATAATAATGAACATCAACTATAATTAAGACATTTGGACACCAATCTCGAATTAAAGAAATGAATTTTGATCAGAAATTACACGTGTTCAAGTTCTATAAAATAAAGTAATAAAAATGTCAAAAATAATTCTGTACGAGAAATTCGAATTTCAAAAATAATTTGCAAGAGAAATTAACCTAAGAAGAACAAGAATAATTGGAAATATAGTTGTTATTATACTCTTAAGTAACCTGCGATCTTAAATTAGCAAAGGGCATAAACACAAATAAAATCAGCCTCAGAATAAAAAGAGAATAAAATCAAAGCAAAAGAGAAAAAATGACTTCAATCTTGGCTCAACGGGCAAAATGCAATAAGAAAAGGATAAAGAATGCTAAATACTAATTCTCTAATTTCCCATTGTAACCAAACTATTAATTCAATAGAAAGAAACCCCACTTCAATATGACAAAGAAAACTTCCAAACAAGAACCAGATTACCAAATGGAAATAAATGACTGAAATGAAAAAGTTAATAAGCAATGACCAACCAAAGAAGATTAGGCAAAATACAAATTCTTGGTACCCTATTAAAAACGAGTAACAAAACAAAGCAATCAAACGTTCAAAACATATGAATTGGTACGCTATTAGCAAAGAAAATGAAAAAAAAAAAAATGATTTGACATCTTCTTTCTGAAATTTTCATGATGGTAGAAACAAATTCATGGAGAAAAGAGAAAATTGAGAGCTTTATGCCAATAACTGATAAAAATTATCAATCACGCCAATGTTTAAACTTCTTCTTCGCATGGGTTAATCGGCTTCTTCTTGGCGTGGGTAGGGTTTTCTCTTTCTATAAAAGACGGGGTTCTTTGATCAGTCTGGGGGTTTGGTGAACGTATAAATTACGGTTTTGAAAGGTTTTACATTGTTTCAGTGTATTAATCTAGTTGATTGCATTTTGGGAGTGGTGGGGCTAATTTCCTCAACAAAAAATTTCCTAAGAAAAAATGGTTTTGGGCCTGGGTGGTCTGGGCTATAGCCCAGGACTAAATCCGCCTGAGCGAACGGAATACTTTATTAAACGAATCTTCTTAGGTAGCAGATTCAACTAAAGATGGGATTTAATTTATATTATACATGCAGTATCGAAAGACAGCTGAAACCAACGAATTGGAAAAGGAGAAAAGAAAAAGAATGAGACTTTTCAATATCTAGTAATTCACTTTCTATATATGCTAAGAATAATATATGTTGTATGAAGTATCTACTAAAGAATAAATCCCTATCGGTTAAATATCTAAATATTAATCAACAACAAATACTTGTGCTACTCCTCTTAATAAGATTGATATTTTTAAGATGAAACCCTAAATTTTAATATGGTACTCAAACAAGCAGTGCATTCCAAAGACTTGAACAAATATACAAATTTCAAGGTTGGTGTTAAACAAGTCACATTTTATGGGAACATATTAAGTGATAAACCTCACCTCGATTAAATATTGAAATATTAACTAACACACACACACACACATGTATACGCACGTGCTCGTAAAAGGGTTTAGACTTCTTTTCTAAACAAGATTGACATTTCAATATTGAACCCCAAATATTAATATTAGGACATCCCTCTACTATCTCCTAAACTTGAGAGATAGAATTCATAGCCATAACACATCAAAACTTTTTGAAGTAAAGGAATTCAATGGAGAAGAAGTTGGAAATAAGTTTTGAAGGTTGGTAGTTACATGATATGAGGCTCCGCAGTTGAACAACCAGCTAGACGACGGGATAGAGTAGAAGCAAAATTGGCTTGAAGAGCAGGGACTAAAGCCGGAGGACAACGGCTGTGTTGTGACTGAATAGTACATAATCTGACCATCATGGAGACTGGCCAGATGAGGAATAGTATCAAAGTTGCAGACAACAGTCATGTGGTCTCGCTGTGTGAAAATTTGTTAGACGTTATGATATAGACGACGATTAGCTGCAGATTAAGGACTTTTGGTTAGTTTTGACAATAGTTAGAGGGGCTGTAAAATGGGTTAGATTTGTTGGATTTTGTGGTGGCATCAGCACTTTTGTAGGAATGCTTCATAGTTGAGAAGCTTTTCATGTGATTCATTGAATTGAATAGGATTTTTTCTGGCTTAGATCGTTGAAGCAATGTCCTTGTACCTCTGAGGATTTGAATGGTGATGTCTTCATTATTTTTCGATGCGTGCATAAGAGCAAGCTCTTCAACTTTATAACACAATTACACAACTGCTTGGCGTAGATGTTAACAAGGGTAGTCCAGGATTCATGCGATGTTGCAGAAGATGCGATAAAAGGAATAATAATGGTGGGTGAGATTGAGTTAACAATGGCATTAAGGAGGAGTTGATCTTGACGTGTCCAAAGGACAAAATCGATGTGTGTTTAGAGTGGTCTACCATTGGTGCTAAGATTGGATAAGATAGAGAGATGGTTCTAGACCGCCTTGGCCTGTAACATATTCGTGCTCTGAAAGATATTTAAAATGTACTGATGTTGGGAAAGAAAAAAACCGGCCTTAGTGCAGTTCACTCTAATGCGAAGTAGGATAGTTTTCCAAGGTATGATACACCCTTGTTGAGAAAATGGGCTAAATAATTAAAGATGAAAATAATATGGGTAATATGAAAATAATGAATCACGAAGAAAACAAGATTTACGTGGAAACTGAAATCTAAGAAAATCACGGCAGAAGCGGAGAATTTACTATAATCAATAGTAAGGAGTTACAAAGAATCTCTTTGAAGCAATAACTAATTGAACAATTGGTCAATTCTAATATGTGTTGTACACCGCATATTTATAACTAAAGAAACCCTAACATTATAAAAGAATTAATACATGAAAAGTTTAATATAAGGTGAAGTTTCGATACAATGGATAAAACTAATAATTGAGAATTTGGGATGAAATAGGAGTCAAATTCACCTTGGACTCCTTCAAAACATCTTCAAGTCTGCTACCAACTCTCAATACTCCTCTAACAGTATTTTCAATCAAATACTCAATAAAAATTCGGGTCACAACCAAATTTTAACAAACTCCACCTTGACACAAATTTATTTGCAAGGAATAAAATTTAACTCTTTAACTCCAAAAAAATTTCTTCAAACAAAATACTCCACCAAATTACTCCACCTCTTCCACCTGCCCATCCAAGCATACTCATCAACTGTGAACATATTCCAAGTTGTTAGGTTTTATTGTAATTGACAAGTTTGTGAATAAAAAGGACTGAAATTAATATGATGTAAAAGTCAAGGAGTAAATTGCAATTTGTATAAGTTGAGTTGTATAGGTTATTCGAGTATGAAAATAGTAGAAAAACGGCATCACAATTTCGCTAGCTTATCGCCACGTCTTCGCTTGAGTGGCAGAAACAGAAACTTCGTCGTTTGCCTCCCGCCTTGTCCTCGCTTGAGCGACAACCTGTCGCTCACCTATCGCTATACTTTCATTCGAGCAATGGTATTATCCAAAAAAACCTAATTTACGTTTTTAAGGCTTTTACACCACCCATTCTATCTAATTGCCTTCAAACTATAAATACCTCACGCCTTGCACGAGATTTGTGGGTTGTTCATTGTGCCTCTTATCTATAACATATTAATATTATTATTTGAAAATTCAAGAGCATGTTCATTTATTGATTGAATCCACTTTTGAGATTATACAACCACAGATTGGGGGAAAAAAAACAAATTCGTTGAATCCAAAATACCTACTTTCTAAACACCCTTAGGAAGATACTTTCTTAGTTAAACTTCAAAGGCTACTGAAGGTTGAGAGAGGTTGGACTACAAGTGCAGAAGATCTGGAGCTGGTGGGTTTAGTTGATCTTGGAGATTACAGAAATTAGATCAGGAAGTCTAGTGGAGTTGGCTATGCAACATATTACTGTAAATCTGTATTGTCTATAGTCTAACTGGCTTGGTCTCGGACTTTTTACCCAATTGGGTTTCTCCGTCAACAATATTGGTGTTTTTTTTATTTTTTTCCCATATAAACTACGACAATCCAACATAGGATAATTGAGTTGATTGATTAATCATCTAAAAATAATTAAAAAGTGACTTATTGCTTGTTAATTGTATAATTTTGCACGTAAGGTCGAACTTAATAAACATTTTCAAGTCTTGGTTACCAGCAAAATTAACTTGTGAGTCAAACCTGCTTGAATCATCCCATTTATTACCAGCTCCAATCGAGTCACCAAACGTGCTCGAATCACCACGAGCACTTCCAACCCTACTTGAATTGTCAAACCTACTCGAAACACTACGAGCAACATGATCAACAAGATTACAACTAACTTCACTTGAGCTACTAAGAAGTTCTTCAATATCATTGCTTGAATTACCATGAACAATTCGATCACAACCACTCTACCTGAGTTACCGCTTACCAAACCATAAGCTGCAACTGTATCCAAAGTGATCATCGAACCTTCCAAAATATATAACCGATCCTTACATTGCTTCTCCTCTAGCATTCAAACAAAAAAATCTGCCATAATAAAAAATCTCGTTACAATGCAAAAGCGGAATCTCAAATTTCATAGTTGTCATCCAAGAAACAATTGATCTTGTTCAAATCTCGCTTTTATAACCAATTTGACCCCCCAAGAAACCGTTAGAAAAACCTTAATTCTGATACCACTTGTTAGCCAAATTATTAGAAAATATGAATAATATGAAAATAATGGATCACGGATAAAACAAGATTTACGTAGAAACCCAAATTCAAAAAAAAAAACCATGGTAGAAGCGGATAATTTACTATAATCAATAGTAAGGAGTTACAAATGATCTTTTTGGACCAATAGCTAATTGAAGAATTGGTCAATTCCAATATGTGTTATACATCATATATTTCTAATCGAATAATCCTAACATACTAGGAAAATTAATACATGAAGAGTTTAATATAAGATAAAGTCTCAATACAATGGGTAAAAACAATAATGGAGAATCTAGAATGAATATGAGCCTACTACAAACTCTCAATACTCCTCCAATAGTATTTTCAATCAAATACTCAACAAGAATTCGGGTCACAACCCAATCTTAACAACCCCAATTGTCATAATCGAAGATCTATAAATACAGCCAACGCTTAAAGAGATTTGCAGAAGACTTAAGAAAAGCAGATGAAAATCCGTTGGAGGATTTTAGAATAAAGAAGAGAGACCGAAAGGATTTTGTAACTAAACGTTCTATTAAAGAAGATATAAGAAACTTGTATTAGTTAAATAGAAGTTCGTAAAAACATATTTACAATGAACAATAAATTTGAATCAATCTCCATCATCCATTTAAAGGAAGTGAAGCTACAAAAGGTCAAAAATACATCAATTGTAACCAACTAAATTAGAATTAATGTGCGAGCTAAATACTGAAAGTGAATTTTAAGAGAAACACTTATGAGAAACATGATGGTTTCTTGTAAGAAAAATGATGCCAAGAAATGAATCAAGATATGTGAGCAAGAAAATCGTATAATGGTTTGCCACTAAATGCAGTCCACACCGTTGTCTTTAGTTTCTTATTATGTTTTGATGTTTGTCGTTACTAAATATATTTGATTATTCCTTACGCTTTTAATATGATGTTTTATTAAACTTTACTCTTTTTAATGTTGCGGCTATTATTTCCAAAAAAAAAAAGAAAAAAGAAAAAAGATTTAGAGTTGTAAATTACTATAGTGGTACTGATAAATATGGAGCCTCTCGCATTGAAACATATGCCTCCCTTGTTGATGCTGTAGAAAACGTTGTTAGACTATTTTATTTGCTTTATTTAATTGTTTTCAATTCATTTTATATTTCTAGTATTTAATTTTTAAAATGACTTTTTTTTTTCTCCTAGGATTTTATATAGAACTTGTAACTATTTAAACTATCTTGGTACGTAATGCATTGGAACCTCTGTGCTGTGCCAGGCAAAGTCGCAACAGTATGTTTGTCTATGAGGGTTGCATACTTTCCAAGCCACCTCATACTTATAAATGGACTCTCTATCCTATTTCTTAAAAAATATCTTTTCGATAAATTAGTTGCATCTTCCCAAGTATTCGTAATTAATTATCTTAGTTTGATGATTTTTTTTTTTTTTTTTGAGAAACCCTTCCACTCCAATTTTAAAGACCACGTAGAGGGTATTCACGATTGGTTTGTGACAGAAATACTCGGTTTTTTTTTTTTTTTCCTCAAGTTTTACTAACTTTTTGGTTCTTTTTTTATTTTTATTTTTTTAGTCTAGTCACACATTTATCACATTGATTGCCAATTCAGAATGTAAATAGAGATTAACAATCCCATCAGCCTTTTTCCTCATTATTTGAAACATTTGGAAAAATATATATTTAGTGACCAAGATGAGATTTTACTATAAATTCAAGACCGCAAGTGAATTTTACTACTTTTAACGTTAATCATAGATGAAAATTCATAGATAATGACTCATGATGTATGGAGTGATAGTGATATTGATTAATTGATAAGACTTTATACAAGGCAAGTTGTATAATGGAGTCACTCTATAGATACTTGCCATGAAGAGTGAGTGTTTCATTAATAACTAAGCCCTTATTTGATCTTCTTTTTTTTTTTTTTCAAAAAACATTTCTCTCGTTTCTTCTCAACCACACATTTTTCAATAAAATAATATTATAAGCAATCCAAAAAATTTTACTTCATTTTTAACCACACATTCTCCATCAATCTACTATTCGAAAATCCATTCTACATAAAAAAAAAAATGGGGCTCAAAGAGGCCCTAAATGAGAATCAATTTTCATTATGTTTTGTCTAGAGTATTTGCAATGATTCGTGTCCAAAATGCCATGTAATTGAGGATAAGTTGTGGGTGTTGGGAGTGTCTTTGGAAAGGGTCAAAGTCTACTCAAGAAGGTTCAAAACTGCTCGAAGAATACCACTTGAGCGCCCGAGCAGTATTTACTGAATCTAAGCACCCGCTGATTGCCCAAGGGATGCTCAAACGGCCAGTTTACCAGTGAAATGCTCTTTCGTGATTTTAAACCTTTTTACATTCCCAAACAACCTTTAACTCTCTAATACTATATATACCCAATGAAAATCCATCCCTAAAGGGTGTTGAACAAATATTAATAAAAGAGAAGATCCTATCTAAGAACACACAAGATCTAAACACCAAAATATAAAAAACCCACAAAATCCTATACAAATATCCTTCAGTTCTGAAGATCCTGAGAGGTGATCACAGTTTTGGTTAGTGAAGAACAAGTTCGTTCTTAGTGATCCACGAGCGAAAAATAAGTCAAGAGGTTCTAGAGTTGGTGTTGGAAAGCACAACCGAGAAGTTATTAGGTAATTATAGGTTGACAGTCAAAGTCTATTAACGTTTAGTTGTATCTGAATTAATTCAGTAACTTCAATCTTTTTTAGTTGATTATTTACTGACATGTGTGCCCGTTACCTACTTAAACAAATTTTGATTTTATTTACTTTTATACTTATATATTTATGCTTGAATGATTTCTAGGCTTTAAATTGATTTTAATTCGTCTTCTAGATTTCATAATTTGTGACTTGTTACAAGTTATCATTAAACTATATGGACAATTGTTAAATATTTTGTGCACAATTATCATAAATGACCTGAAAAATAAATAAATAAAAATGATGTGAACAATTCATCTTAAACTAACTTGTTACATAGTTATCACATAAGTCCTAATGGTTGATGTGGACTAATCATTGGATCACCAAGTCACGAAAACGAAACATACATACAAATTTAAGGCAAAGTTTCAACGGAATAATTAGCCCAAGTTTGATTTAAGTAAAAAGTTGATAAAAATATAAAAGTCAATAATTAATTTTTTTAAATATGTATATAAGGAGCATCTGGATGACAAATCTATATTAATTTATAATCTCATTATAATTTAAAGAAAAAAAGTGAAACTTTAACTAAGTAATACTGATAAATCCTGGCGCTTGAATCTATTGTGCAACAATTAATTAAGTCAATTCTTTTTTTATTGAGCTGGGACCCCATTTGATCCTCATTTCTTAAAGTTTGTTTATTTCAAATTCATTGTCAATCACATATTTCATGGGACTCAAAATTTTTATTTACTTTTCAACTACATGTTTTACCGACTTTTATTAACTTCGTAGGCTTCATATGCGGACTCTTATCTTATGACAATAACATATAATGGTTAGTGGCCTGCTGGAAAAAGTTAGGAACTCATAAAATATAAACTTCCCTTTATTTTATTAAAAGCAGTGGCCTGCTTGTTGAACAAAAACATTAATATTTTATTAAAATTATTTCCTCTTTAAAAATTTTAAGATATTTAAAATAGTAGAATAGACAAAAGTCTTAAATTGAAGTTTTATTATCAAATACTTATGGCAAATTGTACCAACTTTTGATTTAAAAAATGAATATATATATATA
>CAIGRP010015034.1:0-16980 GCA_903798385.1 Fraxinus cuspidata
ACAAAAAAAAAAGTAAAAAATAAAACATGGCATTTAAAATCATGTTGGAACAGGTTATAAAAACTACATAAAAAAGGGCCGAAATCTTTTCACCAGGCTTCCAAATGAAATTCTAAGCTTCTGAGTTTTTTTATCCAAATTTGCAGCACATTGGACTAAAAATAGTAATCTGAACAAATTATAATCAAACAATAACCAAATTAGGAAGAGTTCCAGCCTTTGTTTCACCTCGGTAGAGTGAGTCTACTTAGCGAAGTGGCAGTGCATTACTTGCAATGAGGGATTAAAAGATTTAGGCCAACTCAATAATATCTTAACATCTGAGAACTTTATTGAAATAAAAACAACNCACCTCGGTAGAGTGAGTCTACTTAGCGAAGTGGCAGTGCATTACTTGCAATGAGGGATTAAAAGATTTAGGCCAACTCAATAATATCTTAACATCTGAGAACTTTATTGAAATAAAAACAACCGTGTTCAATAATACCATGAGATCATGCTGTATGATCTAATTTCTTTACCATTTTTCTCTTCTTATGTTCAAGGCATTTGATTCGGAAAATAATAATTAAATTAGCACAATATTGTTAAAAATTCAACTTAAACATGAAGTTTTATGCCCCTAACTCCCAACGCCAAAAAAAAAAAAAAAATTTACAAGGAAAAACATAAAGACA
This sequence comes from Fraxinus cuspidata, assembly GCA_903798385.1. NCBI lineage: Eukaryota > Viridiplantae > Streptophyta > Magnoliopsida > Lamiales > Oleaceae > Fraxinus > Fraxinus cuspidata. The sequence goes on from CAIGRP010015034.1 coordinate 678, forward strand.
CTGGCAATCCGTTTGAAAATCTTATTGCCTTCCTCCAAAAGGATGGACTTACTCTTTCAATCAGGAGTCACTTAAATTGTAAATCTCATAATTGAGAAAGAAAATATTTAACTGAATTTCACTTCTGAACAAATATAATGCAGAGGATTGAAATGCAGCCTATAGGTAAATTAAATGTTGCAGATGATAGAGCAATATTGTACAGCCTTTGGAAACTTCAAAGGCTAAGATTTATGAACAATAGAAGAAACAATGCAAAGTTAATCAAGAAAAGAAATAAAGAACGACGAAGAAAACAGATTGAGTGAGAATCTGATCAGACAGAGACAACTGAGGTAGAAATTGAAAGAGTAACAGGTAACACGCGACTACAGACTGGAAATTGACGACCGACGTCGGAGATTTGGGCAGTTGAAGGAGCAACAGCAACCGAAGACGATGACGAAGATGGAGGATTGGAATTTAGGGTTAGAGAGAACGAAGAAATAGATAGAATGCAATCTTGCTTCAATTATACGAGTCGGGTCACACGGGTAGCGTCGGTTTTCATGCATATGGCTGGGTTGAGGAGGTACTTTCAAAATCAGCCATGTCCACATAACCATTTTCTACGTAAGCCAATTTTCTTTGCAATTCACTACAGTGACCTTTTAATGATTAAAAGACAAATATACACATAAGAATGTTATACAACTACAAAAATATGGTATTGTTTAAAAGACAATAATACCCTTTAAGCAAAGGAAAAACTACACTTCTCATTTAAAATTTTCAAATCAAGTTACTTTCTTTATCTGTTAACTTTAACACGGATAAACTCTTCATTTTTTATCTCCTTCAATCTTAAAATCTAATAAATTTATCAAACACTCAACAAAAAAATGTTTTTTATAATTATCACTTCGAATCGATAAGTATATTTACGTATATTTAATTTCGTTTTCTTTAAATTAGTATATTGTTGTAATCGTATTTTGACATAGACAAGTAACTTTTTTACATTTTTAAACATATCTATAATTTTTTTTAAGAAAAAACTAAAAGGAAATTCATATGTTTGTATATTATTTCAGACATATTCATGGTCGTCTGTAAAATCACCAACAAAGCCATCTGGTCACGAAGAATAGCAAGCCCAAAAATTATGTTTCGTAATGCAGATATGGGATCAGCTGCAGTCCCGATTTGTTACTTTGGTGAATTTGAAATGAATGAAAATGATCGATGGGTATGGAAATGGACGAGTGAAAGACGCGATGCTATTGCAATTGTGATAACATCGAGTACATCATATGCAGTAATGTACCATGATTTACAAGGCAGGCTCAACTTCGATCCCTCTTAGTACGACATGGAATTGGGATTTTTATTCAACGAGCATACATCCATTTCACTTCCACTTGTAAAGGTTCCTTCTAAAGCTGAAATGCAGGTTCTAATTAAATTGAACCAAGCATACACTTTATATAGTTATTATTACATGGTTGATTATTGAAGACAAGCTATGCCAAAACTATATTTCTTCTACCAAATGAACTCGAGTGGGAAGTTCTCGATCATATTCTCCCACTTAATAATTTGTTGCTACCCAAAGTCAGACCACGTACTCATGGTTGTAGACATACGTCTAGAATACTATCTGCCGGAGAATTTTCAGACCTCCTAAGTGCGGTAGGTACGGCGCAACAGGGTATACTTGCCGATTTTGTACAAGTCAGATTCTTTATATAACGATTTAACATATGTGTAATCTTTATAATATTGATTGTAATTTGTTTGTTGCATAATTATTGTCGTCGATAAATATTCAATTAAATATTCTAGTTACTTAATTACAACTTTTTTAACACTTCATTTCGAATTTAGAATAATTGGATACAATTTAGAACACAAAACGGTGATCGGATACCAAAATTCGTCCGGAAAGGATGACTTGTTTAGAGCCAGACGGTCGGGTCGACTGTTAACAGCAGGCCCAAATAGCCCTTTTTCTGCTATTTTCACATTCAAATAATCTTCCTTTCGATTTTTCAAATTGCAATTGCTCACAATTAGGTCCCCGTAATTTTTTTCTTTCCATTTCACATTCAAATAATCATCATTTCGATTGATTGTACACTTAAATATACTCCGAATTACACATATAATTATTGCATTAAAACACGAGTTACAATAAATTAAACAATATTTATATTTTTCATAAAATAATATACAATGTCCTAGGGATCACAATTGTATTCATACAAATCATAAGCTAAATTCAACATGCACTTATCTATTCAAGATTAGCTGATTGTATCAATCTTGCGGCCAATTCTAAAAAATTCTATATACTTGATTGCCAACATACTTGATTGCAAATATGACACAATCACCCTTGCAAGTAAATAATATTATGTTAGTACGATAACACATGGCTAACGACTAAGTTTTCAAATTACAAAATTTATAAATACTTACAATACTGCTCGTCTCCTTGTCAACCTGTCACGTACAACAGCTAGTCTGTCGTGCATTTGAATCATCGTCTCTCTAGTTATTATGGGACCAATCATAACCATCAGCTCCAATATTTTCTCCAGTCGATGTTGTGTCAAAAAGCTATGATCAAAGTCATATATATTTACATTAAAATCAGCTAATACGATCTCAACTGTAAAGTAGTGTAAGTTCACGATCACTGAAATGTACATATGCGTACAATTCGTCCATGACTTTCCACCACTCGGCTCTAGCCTTATAACCCACTCAAGCATGTAATCAAGCACCACGTGCCTATTCCCCAGGAATATGAGTGTGTTATGTTCGATGTCAATGGCACATGCAAACTTGGTGCTCAGATGAGTTGAGCACAAATGTCAAATGGTATTAGGTGTCTTCGAGCCTGATAGTGCAAAATTTTCATAGCCATGTTGATATGCTATAGCAGGAAACACCAATAAAAAAAGTTCATTTAATTAGATCAACAACCAAATATGTAAACATAATAAATAACAACGAAACTACACATACTTCGTCGGCGAGACAAGCTAACTTCATCGTTACATCTTCAAACCACTTTTTAGCATTCGGAATCGTCTTCTACCCTATCTTGTAGCTATCTCTAAAAAAAAAAGAGAAATGTTACAAAAAATATAGATGAGTTAGTATACTTTATCAAAATCATAAAATACTTACTCGGGGTTGAGGGATTTGAACCATTCATCGAATGCTTTCTGCCTAATCGAGTCGACCTCGTGGAAGAGATTTGGGAACGTCATGTCCACAAAAGTCCTTCTCTTCGCCTTACCTGTAAAGGGGGAAGTCATTTAATGTAAATGTAATCTTGACCTCTTTCCGACCTCCAGCTCTAGCACGTCACTGATAGTCCAAGAATAACTAACCAACATGGGTGAATTGGTTTTAAAACTTTTTTGAAGAATTAATCTAAATTCAAGCAAATAAAGACTAAATAAATTAATTCAAATAATAAGGGCAAATATGAAAATTATAAGTAAAAGGGAAGAAATGATAGATACTATATAATTGTGGAGGTTCGATCCAAAACAATAACCCACACTATTGAGCTTTACGGGGACCTAATATGACTCACACGGTGACTTACAACAAGGAGCACCGATCCTTATACTATGAGCTTTCATGGGACCTCAATACGACCCACAAATTTAGAGAACCATTTTACAATGAAAACTCTCTTAATAAATTATAAAAATAAATTAAGTACTAAGAGATGCTAGCACTTTAATGAATAGCAATAAATAATAGCTCAAGTGTTAGATAAAAAACTTTGATCTATATAATAACTAAAAATTTGATTCAATAAATCAAAGTTTTTCAATGAGAAAATGAAGAATACATAAATGCAAAGTAAGTTCAAAACTCTTTTCAAAATATCTATTTTTAATGAATAATTGTAATAACTTAAGTACCAAGAAACGGATGAGAAACTTTGGTGAATATGATGATTTTACAAGTTTGATTCAATTAATCAAAGTTTTCAATATGAAGAAGTAGAAAAAGTATATACAATGGTTCAAAGATATTCTTCAAAATAGGTTTATCTTTTATGAGTAATAGAAAAAAGTTAGGTACAAAAAGAGAAATGAAAAACTTTGATGAAGATGATGGTGAGAGAGTTTGAATCAATCAAAGTTTTTGTTATGAAAAAATAAACGAAATGAATGCAAAAGTAAGCTTAAAGAAATCTCTCCAAAAATATGTCACTTTAATGTTTTTGAAAAATGTTGTAATGAATGTAAGAAGTAGAGGTATTTACAGAGTTCAAAATATCAAAAAATCAGTGAGTTCGGATGAATTGTCCGGTTGACCACCTTTTGTTCGGATGACCAATATAGCTATTTGTACAATAAAAATTAGATGTCAGAACGGTCAAATTTTGGACCGTTGGAAACTTCCGATAGACCGCCTCTTTCGGCCAGTCAACCGTCTGACAATTTCGATATTTTTACATTTTTTGATCGTTTGTTCCGATTCGAAAGTTTTGAAAAGCATGGACTTTTGAAAAATATTTTTAACTAACTTCTCAAGATAAAAGATGTTTTTCAAGGTCAAATATCATTTTTAAAATTCGTTTTTATATTTGATCAAATCATTGCATTAGAATGACTTTTAATGCATAACATTGTTTTTAATGCATAGAAGAATTTTGAATTTAAGCATTCATTATTTAATATCAAAGTGTTGGTACATTTACACTTTATCTAAGGAATCAAGTCATTGATCTTGCTCCGAAGTTTTGCTCTTAAATTCTTGAATGTGTGATTTCGATCTTGACTTTTTTCATGAATCCAATTTGTGATGATAGCTTTTGATATTTTGACAATCATCGATCAATTTTTCATAGTATGTTTTGAAAAACTATAATCACTTAAATTCAATTTGTTAGTAAACAAGATTAACTTTAAAGTTTTAATCAACCATAGGTCAATAGCCACGACACGCTTCGTACCCTTCCTCACCTCCAACACCCCATCCGACATAAAATGATATCATCTATCGTGTCGGGGCGTCTTCTTCTCCTTTGCTACCCCCTCCGGTATCCCCTCTATCACATCCTCCACTACTCCCTCCGCCATATCCTCCAATAGGGATGTCATTGAGCCGAGCTAAGCCAAGTCGAGTCGGCTCACGAGCCGAGATTTGAAGCTCGGGCTCGACTTGAATAAAAATAGTTCAATCTTTTTTAGCCTAAGTCGAGATTTTGCTAAGCTAAAAATCTGGACTCGACTAGAGCATTCGGCTCACACTTTATCGAACCGAGCCGGCCCGCGATTTTTTTTTTTTAATTCGTGAAAAATATATTTAAAAAAAACATTTAAATTTGTGCAATTTATACAAATTATAAATTAAATAAAAGTTACAACCCTCATCATTTTTTCAGGCTTGGACCAATTACAATCAACGTAGGCAATTTAAAACTGTACACGAATAAAATATGTCGTATACAAATTTTTCTTGAAACAAATAAATTTAAAAATGACGTATATTTTTAAATTAATCAATTTAAAAACTTACAATATCATATCCATGGATCTGCTGCAATTCTTTGTTCGATATACTGTCACTTGTTCTTTAATAAATAATTCCTCTCATTCCCATTCCTTCAAGCATATTAAAGCCTCAAATATATCTTCTTTTGAACATCAATTTTTTACGTGACATTTGTTGCCAACAATCCGATGATTATTTTTTCGACCTTTTAGTCTCGAGTACTTCTTCTTCTTTGATATTCTCCAAATCAATTGGAACATTTTGAGATACATCGTAGTCGGATGGAGTACTCGAACTACTATTAAATTGATTAACTCATTAATAGTAAAATTCATTTATCGCTATTATAGCAAAAGATATTGAATATTAGAGTAAAAGAAACTCAATATTAAAGTAAAGAAATTGGAGATTGAAGTTAAAAACTAGAATACTTCAAGTTAAAATTGATTGAAGTAAATTGATATGAACTTCAAAATTTTACCTCATATTTATAGTAAAAAAAATTATATCCATTTAAACCAAATTTCAATTTGAATTCTATATAATTTAAAACCAACTACACGTTGCATGTAACAAAGCGGCTATACATATAGTAAAGAAATTGGAGATTGAAGTTAAAAACTAGAATACTGCAAGTTAAAATTGATTGAAGTAAATTGATATGAACTTCAAAATTTTACCTCATATTTATAGTAAAAAAAAACTATATCCATTTAAACCAAATTTAAATTTGAATTTCAAATTTGAAATTTGAATTCTATATAATTTAAAACCAACTACATGTTGCCTGTAACAAAGCAGCTATACATACATGCAACTAATTTGACTATTATTTTAAAGCTTCGGCTTGTCATGGGCGACGCCCCTTGGCTTAGCCTGAGTCATGAGCCGGGCAGGCTTGGGCTTTTTTAGGGTTGAACTAGGGGCCGTTTGAGCCGGCGAGCCAGATGACACTCATATCCTTCACCACCTTGACGATGATCACCTACGTCACCATTGGGGCCATGCCCTCCATCACCAAAACTTGCCCCTTCACATATGCCAAAAATGATTTGAATCAGCATCTGATGGCCACAACGAATCATTATACCTTATGTGACCTTCTCATTTAGTACCTTTGCCACCCCCTCTATCTTGAGAGTCGTCGGTCCTTCGCTAGCCTGCTACATCGCCTCGTAGCGCTACGACCTTAGTACAAAGTTCTTCTAAATTAGCTCGTAGTGTAGCGTTCTATTTTTTTCTTGTCGTAAATCTACTACTTCGCCTCTCATCTCCCGTCACAGCACCCCTATCTCTTCCCCGATAAATGTATTCAGACGTATGAATAAATCGTCGATGGAGGTAATATGACTACATATAGGAGATCTACAGGGATGAGTCTAGATGTGGGAGAAGATGATCTCATCGATGGATGTGATATCGTCGACGAAGGTGATCTCCTCGACAGAGGTGATGGTCAATCTATTGGACGACGCTCGTACACAAATATGAACATTATAAATGAATAACTTAATTATAATAATACAATACAAAACGATAATCAACAACTTATATTCAATTAACATTCACTATCTTGATCTAGGATAGACTCAGGCATGTGGTCATCTTGAGCATCCGAAATAGATAATTCATGCACATAACTTCGACCATCATCCTCCTAGACAGTGTGAACTTAGTGAGAACTTCAAACTGACATATTAACATTTCAACGAGTTAATGATCATATATTGAGATTTTGAAAGGATGTACAATATAAATCACAAATGTATAATACTCACCTCAGGATCGTCAATTAGTCCAGATAATTGTTCGGCAAGTTACTTGTCTTTTAGTCACCAATAATGCATTTGAATGCAGCATGTTTCCCCTCTCTTCGCATACAAATCTGCCAAGATGAAGACAATTTCATATATCCATATATGCAACACTTACAATTAGTATATGTAAATTTAATAAAAAAAATTAATTTTCATTATGTTCAACACTTACAACATACGCTTGGACTTATCTCCATTGGGTATCGAATACCCCATCCTGAAGAAGCGTAGAGTATCCTCAAAATATCTCTGCCCCCTTGGATAGTTGTTGAAGGCATCAATATCATCAACAACTTACAAATGAAAAATGTCAATCAATGTCTTTTCGTGATGACATCTCAGTATACTCTCAAGGATAAACACCAACTTCAATTTGTCTAACATCTGGTCGCATGCCCTGAATACATCCCCTAACTGCGCCAGAGTTACTGTCCTTTGTCCATGAAAATATTCATTTAGTAGCCTGTTTCTTGGAATACTTCCACTCATTGTTTGTTCGCACGCACACTTCAATCCAATGATGTGGGCAAACTCAAATATAGAGAATCTAGCTACATTGTCCCCTGGATCAAAGTAGAGTATATTATCGTCGACTGGCTTAAGCAGCTGACATAGTAATGCATCGAGTAACTATCTAGGAAACTGTAAGTCACGCAACGATATAGAGACCATAGTCAGGAACGGCGTATGATGTCTACGTGTTAACCATCGAGCAACTCTAATACCGACCTAAAGCTGGCAAAGTTACAGTTTGACGTAACTTTTCCAGGAATCTGTCTCATCGCAACGTCTAAATGGTACTACATCTTGTAAATTTCAAATGTTAGAATCTTGTGAAAGAGATAATGGAATAAAGCATAATATCAAAAAATTACACTAACCGTATTATAACTACTCTACGCAATAATTAACAAATAACAAAATAAAGAAAATGAAAGTAAATAAAAATTAAACAAAAAGAATTAACAAAGGAAAAATAATTAATTTAAAAAAAAACCAAGGAAAAATTTATAATTTTCGAAATTGCAAAGATAATAACAAAAAGGTAATTAATATCATAAAAAATTAAATTAAATATGTAAAATTAAATTAAAATTTTAAAAAAATTATAAAAAATACAACAAATTATACAGTTCAAAAAAGAAATTGAAGGTTAATTAAAAATTATAATTTTCAATTAAAAAAAGAACAAAAATAAAAATTATAGAAATAAATTTTAAAAAAGTGCTAAAATAAAAGGAAAAAGAAAAAGAAAATTAAATAAAAAAAAATTAACCTACAATTAAATTGAAGAAAAAAATTAAAAAAGTGAAAATGTCTTTCAATGGGAAAAAAAATGTGAACTGGGCCGACTAGAATCCAGATAATAATTAGATAGTAATTACAATTATGAAATATAGAAACAAAATTAAAATAAACAGATAAAATTATAATTAAAAAGGATAATTTAAAAAAATCAACGAAGCTAAATATTCAAATGACATTTATTAAACTATAATAAATATTATAAAAAAATAAAATAAAATTTAAAAAATAAATTATAAGAAACAACAAGTTATACCCTTAAAAAAGAAACTAAAAAGATTAATTAAAAATTTTATATTTTCAATTAGAAAAAAATTGATAGCTCAAGAATAATTAACCAAGACGGGGGTGAATTAATTATTAGAACTTTTTTGAAGAATCAATACAAATTCAAGTAAGTAAAGACCAAAAAAGGTAAATTCAAATTATAAACACAAATATAAACGCGAAAAGTAAAAGTGAGAGATGATACAAACGATATAATTGTGAATGTTCCAAGATAATGATCTACATCCTCCGTTACTGAGCTCTCATTCACGAGCAATGCCTTTTCAAACTGTAGCTTCTTTTTTGTTAGATAATTATATATAAGTGTGTTTGAGCCACATTATTTTGAAATAATGTATTCTGAAATAGTAGATTGATAGAGAATTTGTAGTTGAAAAAGAAGGAAATGTTATTGATGTGATGTAAAATATTATTTTATTGAAAAATATGTGGTTGAAAATGAGTAAAAGAATGAGAATGAAAATTTTAATGTGTACCAAACAAGGGCATAATATGTCAATATTTATTACAAAAACTACATATAGTTTTTGAAGAAAAAGTGTTTGAATTTTTTACAAATAGATTTTTGAAATATTTTGTCTTAAAAATGGTTTATATCCAATTTTTCTTTTATCAAAAACACACTTTTGATCACCAAGTATTAAATCAAAATTTTTCTTACTTTGAGTAAATTTACAATTAATTTTAGTTAAGTTTTCAACTTTTTCTTTCAACGAGTAATTTTCTTCAATCAATAAGTCAATCATTATTTTTCTTTTGAATTTCTAAAATTTTGTTCATTTCACTTTTCAACAAGTATTGCTTCTTTTTACGAATAGAGTGATTTAGAGCAAGCTTTTCAAATTTTTCAAGAATTTCATCATAGGAGGTAGACATATGAACATTTTTCAATAGAGTTTACATCATCTTCGATTGCCGTGAAACACATGTTGGCAATTTTTCGTGACTATCGTTTCCATCACGATCATCATCATCGCTCTCATCCCTTGATGCTTAAAGTGTCTTTTTGTTGATATTCATCTTCTTGTTTGGGCACTTGGTTCTCTTGTGATCGCGTTTGTCACAATCATAGCAAATGATTTTCTTACTTCTTTCTTCACATTTTTCTTCTTTCTTTTGGAATCTCCGGTTATTTCGAAAATCTCGCCATTTTTTTAAATAAGAATGACTAGATCATTGAGCTCTTCATCACTTATATTTTCACTTGTAGTTCCTTCTTCGATTGCCAATTTAAGAGCAATTTGGAGCTTAGGAGGCTCCTTCGATTTCCCTTTGCTTTTCCTCGTTTTCTCTTTAGTCTCAACGTTGTTGAACTCATATGTCAAGGTTCCATAGAGTTCTTACAAATTATATGAGTTGATATCTTTGGTATTTTCTATCAACATCCTTAATGAGCTACATTCTTCCGATAGTGATCTTAGCATTTTACTTATACGTTCACCATTAGTAATTTTTTCATTAAATCCTTTGAGGTCATTAACAATATCGGTGAAGCGAGTAATCATGTCAACAATAGGTTCATCTTGTTTCATAAAAAAAGTTTTTAAATTCTTTAACCAATTCATTTACTTTATTAGTGTCAACATGTGTAACTTCCAATGTATGCCAAATGTCATATGTGGAATCACACGTGCTAATACGATTAAATTCATTTCTATTTAATACACAGTAAAGTAGATTTTTGGCTCTAGCATTCAAAAATATTATTTTATCATCTTCGTCATATTCCTCTCTAGATTTTGGTAGGCACATAAGGACTATATTCAATAACTTCTCATATATTATAATCTATTGATTGAATGTATATCATCATCCTAGTTTTCCAATAATTATAATGCGTTCCATCAACAAAAGAATGACGATTAGTGGTATGCCCCTCAAGATTTTAAAGATTGTAGAATCTTAATTTTAAAATGAGCACCTTGCTCTGATATTAATTGATAGACGAAAAATGACTAACCAATAGAGGGTGAATTTGTTATTAGAACCTTTTTGAAGAATAAATACAAATTCAAGCAAGTAAAGACCAAATAGGTAATTTCAAATGATAAGCATAAATATAAAAAAAAAAAAAAAGAGATTATGCCAACGATATAATTGTGGAGGTTCGATCAAAAATAATGAGCTATGTCATCCGTTATCGAGCTCTCTAGTACGAGCAGGGTCTTTTCACTATGTTGATTTACTTATGTTGCAATCCAACCATTTACAATGTTTTCGGTGACTTACAAACAATGAGCAACAATTCTTATACAATATTGAGCTTTACGCGACCTCAACATGACTTACAAATTTAAAAGGAAGTTGATTTACAATTTGAAACTTTTCTCTTAATAAATGATATGATCAAATTAAATATCAAGAGACAAATAGGTTAACACTATAATAAATAGTAATGAATGAAGTTCAAGTGTTAAAAAGAAACTTTGATGAGTAGAATGATTTTCAAAAGTTAATTCAATCAAAAACATTTGAAAGCAAAATGATTTGATAAAGATAAATTAATATAGTACTGTTCAAGAATATCTCACATAAATGCTCTTAAAAGTGTTGTATTGAATATAGAGTGAAATGATATTTATAGCAGTCAAAAGTGTAGATTTTTTTAATGACGTTTTTACTTAATTTTTCAAGGTAAGTGATACTTGTAAAAAGATAAATATCAAGTTGAATTCCTATCTTGCAAAAGTTAATTTTTATGCAAGCATTTTTATGAAATAATTTTTCTCGTGCATAAAAATTCAACTTTTGAGCTTTAATTGATTCATTGCTAAGTATTAAAGTATTTTACCTTTACGTATGAATCCAAAGCATCTAAATCTAATATCTTTAATGAATACTCGATTTGACGTGAATGCTTGATTTGTTCTTGTCTTTGATCGATTCGACGTGAATGCTCACTTCCATCTCGATTTTCTTTGATCGTAAATTACGAGTCTTTTGGTAGCAATCGTTTTATCTCCAATTGATCAACTTGGCCGCAATAGCTTTGAAGATTTGAATTCAATTGTTAGAGATAAAAAATAATTTGTTTTTTTTTATAATCAAAACATGATATCAACAATAGGTCAACAATTTCCCACTTTTTGATTATGACAAACAAAAGATGAGTTGCAACAAGTTTTAAAAAAAAAAATAGGTATCTCAATTGGAGTTTGTACAATTCCCCTTTCTTTTATACATGCATTCCCCATATTTTATACAAGTCAAGCATGCATTTTATCTTATATATTTTTTCCCTTTTGGCATAAACAAAAAACATGAAAGTTGAGATCCAAGTACACAAGACAAACATAGAACAAAAATAACCATAGGCAGAAGTGATAGCTAGGAAATAGCATTGAAAATACCACATGATATCCAAAAGATAAAACCAACAATCATAAGAAAATAAGTTAGACGAAACAAAAGTGTATTAAAGACATAAAAACATAAAGAAATATCCAAAATATAGAAATTTAACTACAAAAGCTATGACTATGGCTCCAGAGGAGACGATGGAGGAAAGTTGGCAAAGAAGTGAGCGTAGAAGACATTCTACTGAGCATGCACCATCGCTTGTTGTGCTTGAATAGCATTTTATGGGCTTGTATGACAGCTTGTTGAACTTGCAACTGCTAAAGCATTATGCCAGGCCATCAATGGATGATGTAAGAGAATCAATGTGGCCATTTAGAACGTAGTGATCCTTGGTAAATGTAAAGCCACCGCCCAAAGAATGAGGAACACTTTAGGCTAGAATATCATAGGGGAGATTTGGAACTTACGGTACATCATCAGCATCATCGTCCTCATCACCCTCGAACGGTAGAGCCAAAGGACTAGAGGTGGGGTCGAACCCTTTTGTGTGTGCTACCCACTGACCATGTTCTTTTACTTTTTCAACCGTTTAGGAGTTTGGATATTGAAGGTGTCAGTAGGGCAAAGTTTAACAAAAGTCTCATCGTTTAGCAGAACATCGAAATGTTTAAAAAAATTATAAGAAGCATTCTGTAAGGTAAAGCTTTAACATGACGCGTGGAATGAACAAGTTTCGTGAGATAATACTTGAAAAATCTAATTTCTGCCCGACAAGAAAGGAATTGAAAATGAAAAGATCAAAATTTCTTACTTCATCTCGATGACCCTTTACAAAAAGAATGGCATGTGCAATGATATTTTGTAAAACTTTATATGGAGAGTTAATTGGTCTGCACTAAGTTTTGTAAAATTTTTAAATGTTCTTCCCAATGACCCGACGACATGCCTCGGTAGGGTCATACACTTCTAAAGTGTGATGAGTTTTATGAAGAAAAATTTGAATTCCACACATCTCAAGCTTGAGAATATCATGAAAGAGAGCTTTATTGATGGTAATACGAGCATTTTTAAGTAAACAAGAAATATCATCCAAACAAGGAGTTGTAACCATGTTTTTATAAAATTCTTTTATGAGACATAGGTATGCATGTTCCTCTAATGTAACAATAGACACCAAACCCATATTTCAAAATAGGATTCTATATAAAAAGCAGGTGCTTCAATGGTAAAATTGGCAAAATCAACGTTTTTGCCTATTAAGATAAGAGATTTTTCAAAAGGGTTGGCCAACACCTCGGGTTCCATGTCGAATTCTTCGTCGAATGAAGGTGGTGGAGACTGTCTGACAGTGCTCTTGAGTCTTTTTCTGGTTCTTTTGGACCCTGACATTGTAGAATAACGATGGTGAAATAGCAAGTTTTAAAAGAGATATTAGGATTTCGGATTTTGGGAAATTTGAATTATTGATGGAAGAAATTATAATTGTTTTGAGGAATTAAGATATAGAAGTGATGGATTTGTGAATTTAGAGAGTATTTGATGTTATGATACATGAAGATGAAGATTTTAGAGGGGATTTGGGAAGAGAAAGGAGAGAAATGGGAAAGAAAGGAGAGAAACGGAGGTTGGTTAGGCGATTTAAAATACGAATTTGTGATGAACCGGACGTTGGTTCACAATCCAGATGTCTAGATTGGTAGAACATATTATTCCTATCAAACCGTACAAGGTTTTCGGACATTCCGTTTAACTCGTCCAGCCCTTTTTTAATTAAATACAAAATAAATAATGTCACGTATAGAAATAAAACATGTATGCACACATAGTATGAATTCAAATTAGTTATGCACTTCGAATTCATCAATAATGCCTAAACTTCTTCGAATATGTGAGAATCGATCAAGTGCAAGAGATTTAGTGAAAATATCGGCCAATTGATTTTCTGTGTTCACCAGTTCTAACACAATATCTCTCTTTTGTGCGTGATCTCTTATGAAGTAATTTCTAATTTCAATGTGCTTTGTTCGGGAGTGCAAAATGGGGTTCTTAGACAAGTTTATGGCCTTAGTATTATCACACGTGATAGGTATGTGGTCAAATGACAAATGATAATCATTAAGAGTTTGTTTCATCCATAATACTTGGGCATAACAACTAGCGGTTGAGATGTATTCGACTTTGATGATTGATAATGTTACAAAATTTTGTTTCTTACTGAACAATGACACAAGTGTAAAGCCCCAAAAATGATATGTTTCACTAGTGCTTTTGCGATCAATTGTGCAACGGGTCCAATCGCATCCGAATAGCTAAGAAGATCAATATGATTGTCATTTGGATACCAAAACCCTAAGGTTTTAGTTCCACTAAGTATCTAAAAATCCGTTGTACGACACTAAGGTGAGATACTTTAGGATTTGATTGAAATCTAGTACAAACACGCACTAAACATAATATCGGATCTACTTACGACAAGTAAAGAAGTAATCCGATCATACCTTAATATTTTGTGACATAAACGCAAATATCTTGATCTTCTTTATCCAATTTCATGGATGTACTCATGAGAGTGTTCATAGGCTTTTAGTCACCCATTTCAAACCTCTTGAGCATGTCCAATGTATACTTATTTTGATTGATGAATATACCATCATTAGTTTGCTTAATTTGGAGACCAAAGAAGAATTTGAGTTCTCTATCATACTCATTTCAAATTCTATGCTCGTGCATTTTGAGAATTCTTCACAGATGAATATTAGTTACACCAAATATAATATCATCATCAAAAATTTGAACAACAATCATAGCATTCTTTTGAGTTTTGACGAAAAGAGTAGTATCCGTTTTTCCTATTAAAAAGCCATTTGAAAGTAGACATTTAGTCAATTTTTCATACCAAGCCTAGAAGCTTGTTTTAAATCATAAAGAGGGCTTCTAAGTTTGAAAACATAGTCCAGATACTTGTAATCTTTAAAGTCGGGTGAGTGCTCGACAAAAACTTCTTCTTGAACGAAGTCATTTAGAAATGCACTTTTGATATCCATTTAATAGAAAGTAAATCTTTATAACAATCAAATGCAAGAAGCATGCGAATGGATTCTAATATAGCAACCGGTGCAAATGTTTCCTCAAAATTAATACATTCCTCTTGATTGTAACCTAATGCCACTAATCTAGCCTTGTTACAGACAATAATCCCATTTTCATCTCTTTTATTTCTAAAAATCTATTTTGTATCGATAACGGTTTGAACATTTAGCCTAGCGACTAAATCTTAAACATGATTTCTTTTAAATTGATTTAGTTCTTTTTGTATAACTAGAATCCAAAACTCATCAAACTCAGCTTCCTTGAAATTTTTTGGTTCAATTTTTGAGATGAAGGCACAACTATTTAGGTGATTTCTAGTGGAAGCTCTAGTAGTAATACCTTTGAATTGATCACCAATAATAAGTTCTTTTGGAAGGGGGAACAAACCTCTATTCTTTTGATAGAGTAGGATCATTTGATACTTTGGTAGGTTCTACTTCATTTTGTTGAATGTTTGCTTCTTTCTTGTGTTCCTCTTTTGGATCATCATTTGTCTTAAATATTCATTTGTACGAAAGGAGTTTCCAATCCTACATCATTAACAAAACTTTTCTCATGATCAAGAGGATCAATTTCATTGAAAGTAATATTCATAGATTCTTCAACGACTAGAGTTCTTTTGTTAAAAACTATATAAACTTTGCTAGATGAGTAACCTAGAAAGTTCCAATATCGGATTTAGAATCAAATTTTTTCAAATTTTATTTTGTGTTTAAAATAAAGCATTTACAACAAAAAACTTTGAAATAGTCGATATTTGGAATTCTATTTTTTCAAAGCTCATACAAAGTTTTAGTTTGCTTTCGACTAACTAAAATTCTATTTACAACATAGCAAGCGATGTTGACGACTTTGGCCCAAAAGTATTTTGGCATGCTATTTTCATTTAACATGGTCCTAGCCATTTCTAGCAATGTGCGATTCTTTCTTTCTACTATACCATTTTGTTGAGGAGTTCTAAAAGCCGAAAAGTTATGTTCATATCCATTTTC
>CAIGRP010015037.1:0-10571 GCA_903798385.1 Fraxinus cuspidata
ACCTCATCTAGCCGCAACATTTGACTTGCTCCCTACATATTTTCAATGGCAACGGTCACTTTTCAAATGCAACGATCACATTTTTTTTACTTTTGCACAAAAAATGAGAAACAAACGAGAGCTAGATCTCTTCTCTATGGAGGCTGGCTTCTTAGTGCTCGGGATACCAGAAAAGACTGATTGGATTGAAGGTTGACAACCCAAATCCACACTAATCGAAAGACTATAAAGCCTAGCCCTAATTTTCTTTTAAAATATGCAAAAGTTACTTTATTTTCAAACCCGAAAAAACTATTTTTTCATATTTTTAAGTAAAGTAAGCTATTTTAAAAGCAAGTCCTACCTTACTGTCAAAATAAGGTAATATTTTCATCTTTTTAGCCTTAGCCAAATATGCTTAGCATCAGTTCTTCGATGCATCATGAAATACCACGAAAGAGTCGTACGTTAGGACAATCAAAAAGCTCAGTAACATCTTCACATTAAGTTACGAAATTCTTCCAAGATCAAGAAAAGAGCTATGGGATACACATCAATCGTGTTTTCCTGGGCAGGGCATGATTTCTATTATAAAATACTAACAGAAATTAACTATCTATATTGTCGTCAAGAAAACTACCACGGAGCGTTTACCTCTTCTTGGAACATAAGTTCGTAGCTCTCCGCCTTTGATTTCAAACTCTCGATTTCAGCATCAAATTTCACAGATGCTTCTTTCAATTCCACGAGCTTCACTTCAAGATCTCTAATCCCGTCTTCAGTTCGAACTCGTTCAGTTTTAGCCTCCCAGTACTTTTTTGCATCTACAGCACCTTCAGAATTGAATGCCAACTTTAGCACTCGACTTAGACGTGCCCCTAAAAATCCTACATTCAGCCCCAAAAGTTCAAAAGACCTAATTGACTTTTCCCATACATCAAAATCCTTCCGAGGAGTTGTGAGTTTGCAAGATCTTATAGCATCGGCAGTGTTTACAGCTTCGAAAATCATACCAGCGGCTAACTTACAGTACAGGCCCGGGAGAAGTCCTTCATGAAGAAAAGCATTCTTGCTCCGGCACAGCTCGTAGTATTTTCGTCGTACATGTTCGGGAAGTTCCGAGTCGATGCATACCCCATTCACCACAATGTGGAATTCTTCGAAGCTTTTAATGTCTTTAAAATGAATGGATGATCCAGAACACTTTGAACCCTCGAAAACTTCAGAAGCAACCTCGTCACTATCATTTCCCGACTGTTCCTCAGGCTGCCCAAGTTGCAGCCCCAATTGGCCTGTCTTTTGTTTCTTCTGCACAACTGTCAAAGGAAGAGACTTTGGACGCCTCTTCTTCTTGAGTTTCACATCCGCAGTTCCCTCGGCTTTATTGTTCCATATTATTTCAGGATTAGGAAAAATGGAAGAAAAACAGATAATAGACCGAATTGATACCAAAAGCCAACAGAAAATGGAAAGGTGAACAGTCTTCCTTTACCCAAAAGGTTAAAATACAATGGTGGTCACTGAAATTTCACTTTGTTCGCTATACAACTTTGTTATGATTTGGTCACACCGTCCATATTCATTAGTTTGTCTAACGGAAAAAAGTGGCACAGCAGCCTAGTTGTTCATCAACTAAGCTGGCACGTTAGCTTTTCTATTAGTCAAATTAATGATAAGGACAAAATGATGAAACTGTAAATTTGTCACCAATTTTAAAGTTTAGCGACTCAATTGAAACAAATTAAATACCATGATCAGTTGACTAACCTGCATCACTTTGTTTAGTTTGAGAATCCAATATTAGAAGGCTAAGAGCACCATCTACTTCGGTTAAATCGTTTGCCCTGATTACGTACACCTGTAGAAGAAATATTACATGCTATATATTGTGATAATGAGTAAAATGATTAAACAACCAGTAAAGAACACATAATGCTGTGCTAGGAATCACCTTAAATTTGCAAGGTCCGACTAGTTGAAAGATCAGAACGTCTCCTTCAAGCAACTTATTTGCAGAAACAAACTTCCTCCATCCTGCACTTAGTCCTGTCTTGTTTGCAATGTACTTGACTCCAAATTCTTCACCATTTTCATCCTCAATAGTAACTGTAGTGTCCTTGTTTGGTAAAAATAACTTGCAGAATGGCACGGGAAGGCCCTGCGTAGGAATGCTAATCATAACGAAAAGATGAAATGCAAATCTGACACTCCCATGTTGACAAATTACGTTTAAGCAACTTCTTTTCTCCAAATAGGTTTGGATAGGTTATTGTTGAAGTACAAAGGATAGTCTTTTTTCTTTTTTTTAAAGTAAACCCTTATGTTAATGTTAAAATAAGTAACTTGCTTATTCCCACTTTGACCAGTAAAAAAAATTGTTACTTTCAAAATATGCTCATTTACTTATAGGTAAACATTTTTTAATCATAATCAGATCCTCCTGAAAAGATAATTACCATCCAAAAACAACTTGCAACGTGTGATCTAACAAGCGTTTTCAGAAAGATGGGGTGTTCATTGCCTAAACTTGATTGAACCTCCTCTGCTCGAATCATAGTTGGCGATTTCACTTGGACTGGAGTCACCGCACTGCTTGACCCATCATTAGTGGCATCTCCATTGCTGTTTCATGTGATATAGCTAGTCATTTTCACAATTAAACATGCAAACTTCTCCAGAAAAAGTTAATTTTCGGCACTGAACTAACCTCGTCAATGTTCCTGCACTATCTCGTTTTGCCTGCTTATGAAATTGTCACATTCAATCGTTAAATATAAATCTAGTTAAGGAGCAGTTTAAAGACGAGCTCAAAAATCTATACATTGTTGATGTGAATCAAACCATGATCCAGATCATTGGCCAAGCATTGCATAATGAAGTAAACAAAGAACTATTTCTAAGAAGTCATAGCAGGAAAGAAGATTAAAATTAAAAAACCCAGTTGACGAAAAGAGAGGGATTGGGAGGAGGCACAATAAATTGTATGTCATGATGGGATACAACTGAACAGGACCTAGTATGTTCTAGAAATAAATCATGAACTCAGCTTAAATCCTACATGCATATGCAAAACAATGATTGCTCTCGGAATCAATTTTGTTATTTGTCACGGGAGATATAACAGAAAGAAAATCAGAAAATGTTCACTTCAATGTTCATATGGATGAACTAAACTTCATATCATTCACAATTCAGATGGCCAATCTCAGCCAACCAGAAACTTTACAACTATATCACTAGTGATTGACATACTAGGATTTTCTTTCAATTTTTATACTTTTCTGTACTGTAATGTCAAATTTATTTCTAATTTTTGAACTCTAAACAATCATATCTGTGAATCTTTCCAAATCAACAAATTTTATCTTGAGTTATGTACAAATCTACCCCCACCCTATGGTGCTCGGACTCTTCAGTATAGACGATGTACCTGTGTTGATACGATAACATAGGTATGCGTATGGATCATACCTTCAGTTTAGAAATTAGAAGCGGATACAGCAGAAATATGTAAGGGATATCTCCATAGGAGTAAGCACAGGTAGCAGGGAGATAAAGAGTGGGCCGATCATTTTTAAAGCAATAAAATTGATTTCGATGCATAAAAGTAAGATTTTGAAAGCATGAAACCAAGCCCATTTAATGTTAACTCTGTACTTCTTAAAATTATCAGTATTTAATATTCCAAATTTTTAAGACGTACCCGTGTCTTAATTTTGGATATTTCGTAGTCATATTCCCGTATCCTAAAGTTTTAGATGAAAAAGATGAATCCTAGATATGTACCCATACTCGAGTCCGAAAAACATAGCCCCCACAGTAAGCGAATATTAGCTAATATACGGTCCCAAACCCATTCCATACGCCAGAACAACAATCTGCATTCCAAGTACAAAAAGAAATATGTAGTGAGCTTGAGGCACTCAATGAACCTACTACATCATTCTATGTTAAGTGTAAATTATAAAACTGCATCAGTTCATTCAAAATAATTACTACTAAAGCTGCCTCCAAAGCGAAAAATATATTAATGAGATGCAAACTAAAAGAAATTTGGTAGTCATTTTCTTTTCCTCGATAAGGTCAATGGTTTCCATTCCATGGAGGCCTGAATGTTATATAACTCGACCTCTAAACAAGTTTGGTTTATGTATAAGAGAATGCTTAGCAAAATGGCACCCTAAACAAAAATAATAATTGTAAAAGGATGAACAAAAGAGGTCATCTGCCACAATATCATGGAGTTCTGGACCCGGAACTACTCAACCCCTAAACAAGTTTAATCTATGTGCATACACGTGCTTATCAAGGGGGCACTCTAAACATAAATGTTCATTCTATCAGGAAGAAACAAACATGCAGCTAGAGTGAAGCAAGAAAGTTCCACGAATTCTTACTTTCTTAAAGCTAATTAAACAAATATCGAAACCCAGATGCAAGAGTTGTCCCAATATAACAAGATTACTTACATTTTATGCTCCCCGCCCCCACCACCACATTATATATATATATATATATATATATATAGATATAGATATAGATAGATAGATAAAAAAAGAAAAGCTTACATCTTTGGATTTGGAAGTAGATGGTTTCTTCCTCCGCCTGAGGATAGGCGAAATCTCATCCATTATCTCCTTTGGTTTCCTCCTCCTTTTACCCTTCAGCAATTAAACCAGATCTAGTATCAATTGGACAAATCCATACAGGACAAATCTTTTTCTAAAATTTATAAGCACGCAACTCTGCCAATGTTTTTCAAAAGAAGGCTGGATGTAGGTTGACAGCCATAAAAAAATTGTCACATCTTATGACATAAACCCATAACAATTTATAAACATGAACACAAACAAACTTACAGAAACAAGAACAGGGTCAGATGTAGAAATGGGGGAAGGATTCAGAGGGGAAGAATTCTTCTTCATGGACTCCTCCCCTGGCGTAATACCCAGATGGGTATGCTCCACTTCCTCCTCCATTTTCATCTCTCGATCATCACCTACACGATTTTCTTGATTTTGATGCACTATTTTCAGCCTCATCTCTTCTAGAAAAAGCCCAGACAGATAAAGGAATAAAAGGGGGCAAAGAACTGATTCAGGGAGAAAATGGAAGAAAAGAAAGTCCAAGGGTATCGGAATATCTGAAGACTATAAATACGAAAAATCAGAGACCCCTGCGGGTGCGGGTTGGGGAAAAGTGCAAACAACAGAAAATGTGGGTGTTTTGTTTTGGGTTAACGCTTGCAGATGGGATAATGTGGTGTGCCATGTTCGAATCATTCGTGGACTGTTCTACCAAAATTCAGTAGTGCCTTCAATATCAGCAGCCTTGGTGGACAGATTGGGCCACCATATTTATAAACATGTCTCTTTTGGTTGTTTAAGATTTTTAGATGAAATAGTTTAATATAGTAATTGATACTACCAAAAATCGTACCTTTTGGTTTTCGAGCTTAACGATTGACAATGACCACGGACGAGATTTTTCGGTACCTGAAACAAAGGCGTCGAGATGTGTTCTCGTCGCCCCTCCGATACCTAAGTCAAAGAGAGAATTTGAGAAAATATATGTGTTGAAAATTATATAAAACGTATTTTGATAATGAATTGGAATAATGTATTTATAGATATAAGTAGTGTATTCCTAGTAGGATTGCACTGTTGAAATTTCTAGGAGTTCTATCATGATTGGAAGTTGCAACTTGATTGGTTTTGTATCATCCATGTGTTTGGATAAAAATGGAACTCTGGTGGTAGAATCATTTTAGGATGAGGTAACGTACTAGCAGCAGGACTCCGTTTCATTGAATTATATAAGTTTTGATATGGGGGAGATTCCAAATAAATCAGGGATTTCATGGTACGAGGTCTTGACTGTAAACTCGAGGAAGAGTTGTTGGAACGAGAGGGGCCTGAGCCCGAGGAGATCACGAGGGACTATGTTAAATTGACCTCGAACTCCTCGGCCCCCGTGCTCGACCTAAATTGGACTCATCACTGGCCCCCGTGCATCCATACTAGAGGCTCGTGCTTGAGATTCTGAGGTGAGATGCATATTCCAACATCAGGAATGAGCAACGCTGGAGATAAAATGGTCGAGGCATGATCAGCCTCATGGAAAGGCGTGATCGGCCTTTTGATTAGGCATGATCAACCTTGAAAATAGGCATGATCAGCCTTGAGACTAGGCATGATCAACTTTTGAATTAGACATGACCAACCTTGAAAATAGGCATGATCAGCATTTTGACTAGGCATGATCAGCCTTGAGACCAGACATGATCTGCCTTTTGATTAGGCATGATCAGCCTTTTGATTAGGCGTGATCAGCCTTTTGACTAGGCATGATCAACATTTTGATTAGGCACAATCAGCCTTGAGAATAGGCATGACCAGCCTTGAGAATAGGCATGATCAGCCTTTTGACTAAGCATGATCAACCTTGAAAATAGGCATAATCAGCCTTTTGATTAGACACGATCAGCCTTGAGAATAGGCATGATCAGCCTTTCGATTATGAAGACAAAGATGATGTAAACAAGCCCCCAACCAATGACCTCGACTAAGCTTAATCTCACCTCGAACATTGTTCTGTATTTTTCATTGTTTGTTTAATACATGTCCAATCATTTGTATTTGTATCGATCTCGAGCAGCTTTTTAGAATATAATCTAATAAACAAATTAGAAACTCGAGGAGTTTGAAGCTGCAAAGCTCGAGCAATTTCTTAAAATAATAATCAAGTTAGAAGCTCGATGTGTATACCCGAGCTATATAATATACCCAGTAATCTCGAGCAACAATATTTTTAGACTATCAAGTTATAGACTCGATGTACGTATCCGAGCAACATAATATACCCATTAATCTCGAGCATTAATCTAAAGGAGATGTCCACTCGAGTGCTTGAGCCATATGGTCGGGGAAAGGCTTTGATTCGCTTGGACGTAGTAAGGCTTTGAGGTAGTTACACAAGACAATACTTTGATTTGCTTGCACGGGGTAAGACTTTGAATACTTGCAGGGGGCTAAGCTTTGAGTGCTTACGCGGGGTAAGGCTTTGGATTGTTTGCACGAGGCAAGATTTTGGGTTGCTTACACGAGGTAAGACTTTGAATGCTTGCACAGGGCAGGGCTTTGATTTGCTTACATGGGGTAAGGCTTTAGGTTGCTTACACGAGGCAAGGCTTTGAATGCCTGCACGGGGAAATGCTTTCATGGGGTAAGGCTTTTAGTGCTTACGCAGGACAAGGCTTTGAGTACTTGCACAGGGCAAGACTTTGAATGTTTACGCGGGGCAAGACTTTGATTTTCTTGCACGAGGCAAGACTTTGAATGCTTGCATGGGCAAGGTTTTGGGTACTTGCATGGGGTAAAGTTCACGAGTCAAGGCTTTAGGTTGCTTGCATGAGGCAAGGCTTTGAATGCTTGCACCGGGGCAAGGCTTTGAGTGCTTGTGCAGGACAAGGCTTTAAATGCTTGCACGAGGCAAAGCTTTGATTTG
Source organism: Fraxinus cuspidata (assembly GCA_903798385.1). Taxonomy (NCBI): domain Eukaryota; kingdom Viridiplantae; phylum Streptophyta; class Magnoliopsida; order Lamiales; family Oleaceae; genus Fraxinus; species Fraxinus cuspidata. The sequence goes on from CAIGRP010015037.1 coordinate 7,486, forward strand.
CTTGCACGGGGCAAGACTTTGAGCTCTTGCGCGGGGCAAGACTTTGAGGTACTTACGCGGAGCAAAGTTTTAATTTGCTTGCACGAGGCAATGCTTTGATTTGCTTGCACGGGACAAGGCTTTGAGTGCTTGGACGGGGCAATGCTTTGATTTGCTGTTCGAAATGAAAAAAAAAAAGCTTTATTGGGATATAATCCCAACTCTGATTATTTAAAACAAACTCATACTACCTAAAAATTGAACGTAGGCACACATGCCCGACCAATTGAAGGTAAAAAGACGTGGGGGCGTGCAAGCCTCACAAACCAAAGAAAGAGCAAAAAAGAAAAATTAATAAGTAAAAGCAAAACAAACTACTTATAATAAATCTTCAAATTATCAACATTCGCCTGGAGGGTGGTCTTCCCGAGGTGTCCCTTAGGCTGCTCCTGAGATTATATTAAGTTTGTGATGGCTATGTAGGGGTCTATCCCGAGCACGTACTCTACATTCTAGGTTAACACATTAATATTGTGTGACAGGTAGCTTATAAGCACATACATGAGGGTAGCATCAAGATCTCGTCCAATCATCACTTTTTTACCGTGCTCGAGCTCGACCTCTACCAATTCTTCCACAGCAACAAGTCTTCGTATAAGGTCGGGCTCGAGTTTGAATGATGAGTTTTGCATGACGTTAGTGTTTATTCCCCGAACACTAGTAATATAGCACTGTCTAGCAGCTGATTGGTCTCTACGCACTACCCCTACACCATTACTTATAAGGAACTTCATAGCAAGGTGGAAAGTAGAAACAATAGCTCTGATCTTATTGAGCAATGGCCTTCTCAGAATGGCGTTGTAAGCTATTGAAGCACGGACTACCTGGAATGATGTAATTTCAGTCACTTGCTTTTGATTTAATCCCAATGTAAGGGAAAGATTGATGACTCCATCCCGGATGATCTTACCGCCTCCAAATCCTTGAAATGGGGTTTTAATTGCTTTGAGATGTTCGACCGAAATCCCCATTCTAGAGTATACCTCTTGAGAAAGTATGTTGGCTTCGTTTCCATTGTCAACCAATGTCCTATTTACCTCAAAATTAGCTATGATCGCTGATATGACCAAGGCATCGTCGTGTGGATGTGAGAAGCCTTCTAAATCCCGTGACTTGGATGTGACTTTTTCCATGTCACTGGGCATCGTCCTCAAGCTCAGGCTATATTTCCTGGCATACTGCTTATGCCCATTGTTCGAGTCTCCTCCTGATTTTATTCCCCCAACAATAATGTTAATGTCGTAGGCTTGTCTTCCCTCTTCCTTCTGAAAATTTCCCCTTGTCTTGATCATTTCTCGAGCGGTTGTCGTGACTAATTTATGAACTTAGAAATTCCCTTTTTATTAGAGCCTTGGTCTCGTGCTGGAGGGCTTTGCAATTCTCCGTTGTATGCCTATGATCCCAATGGTAATCACAATACCTACTCCTGTCCCGAGTGTTAGGAAGGGACTGCATCCTTGAAGGCCATTTAAGCTCCTTCATATCCTTAATCTCCATGAGAATGCTAGACATGGAATTCAGATAAGTTAATGACGTCGGATGCATCTCCTGCGTCTGTTTGCTCCTGTTAGCCTCCGGACGAGGATTAAAATCGTGTTGTCTNGCTGGAGGGCTTTGCAATTCTCCGTTGTATGCCTATGATCCCAATGGTAATCACAATACCTACTCCTGTCCCGAGTGTTAGGAAGGGACTGCATCCTTGAAGGCCATTTAAGCTCCTTCATATCCTTAATCTCCATGAGAATGCTAGACATGGAATTCAGATAAGTTAATGACGTCGGATGCATCTCCTGCGTCTGTTTGCTCCTGTTAGCCTCCGGACGAGGATTAAAATCGTGTTGTCTTTTGTGTTCGGGTTTCTCCGAGGTCAGGTGGGAATTCCTCCTTGGGTTCAAAGTTTCCTCCATATTAATATATTTCTCTGCTCGGGTAAGTAGCTCGGTCACATACTTTTGCAGGTTTTTTAAGAAAGACATCCTGAAAGCCTCGCATCTTATATCATACATGAGGGCAGAGATTGTTGCTGTTATGTGAAGGTCTGGTATCTGAAGTCTTTCCTTATTAAACATTGTCATGAAGTTACGCAGGGATTCATTCGATCCTTGCTTCAGCTGCATGAGAAATGCCGCTGCCTTCTTGATGTGTTTGCTAAAGGCAAAAAAGACAGAAAACTTGTTAGCCAAGTCAAAGAATGAAGCAATGGAATTGAGCTCTAGGGTAGAGAACCAATCCCTAGCAGCATTCGTCAAAGTTTGTGGAGAAACTTTACATATCACGAGATCCGGTGCTATCTGTAGATTCATGACCTCCGTATACATGTTGAGATAGTTGATAGGGTCAGTTGTTCCATCATACTCCATTACGCGAGGGAGTTTAAACCTGTCTGTGAGAGGATATGAGAGCACTTCCATTGTAAAATGGGGTGTTAGGGGTACATCTTGTCATCCCTTGTGTGGTCTTTTACAACCCAATAGTGATTCCATCTTGTATGAGCTTTAGTTCACCTGAGTCCAAAGTAACCAACCTCGAGGCCGAGGTCGCTGGGGGTACGCCCGAGGCCCTGGATCCCCCATGGTCATGAGCTTCGCGAGCATCCCAATCTCGAGCATCGGTTACGAACCCTCCTTGTCGTCCTACTGTCGGCGTCGATGGATGTTCTTACACTGGATGGGCATTCATTTGCTTAGTAATTGAATCAGTGTTGCAACTTGTTGACGGAGTTCTTTGAAGGCACCCTCATTAACCACCTGTGGTTGGGCTGTTGGCACTGCAACAGGTGGTTGGTCTGGTACGGATGAGCTTCTTGGAGGAAGACCTGAACGTGTGCTGACCATGGCTTTGGTAGCGGCTCCCACAGACGGTGCCAATGATGCTACAAAATATCGTACATGTTGATTTTCGAGCTTGACGACTGAGAATGAGTACAAACGAGATCTTTCGGTACCTGAAATAAAGGCGTTGAGGTGTGTGCTCGTTGCCCCTCTGATACCTAAGTCAGAGAGAGAATTTGAGAAAAAGATATGTGCTGAAAATGATGTAAAACGTAC
>CAIGRP010015038.1:0-12910 GCA_903798385.1 Fraxinus cuspidata
TAAGTCACTGTTCCCTTAGTTTATTCACAAGTTGCCACTCCATTTGTTCGCATATATTTTCATTTATCATCTTATCCACTCTAGTAGAACCATATATCCATTTTAACATCCAAATTTCCACTACATTCATCCTACGGGCATTTTGCCTTTTAACAAACCCAACAAGATTTTCATTGTTTTTAATAAGAAAATCTTGTTTGGGAAGTGATTATAAAAGATTAATTTATAAATATATAGAAATGAGAGGTAGATGAGTAGTATTTGTCAGTATTTTAAAAAGTGTAAAACTTGGTTAGGCGTTGAGGCCAACCTTCAAGCTTTACGAGCCTAGGTAAGGCCTAGACGTAAAAAAAAAAAGTTCTTATTTTTAATATTTAGTCATTCTAAAAATTATTTAATAATTAAAATAATACATATCAAATATTTGAAATAATAAATATTATATATACTTATTAATTTATACAATTAGTCAATTATACAATTTTCAAGTATTTGAAATGCAAAAGCTAGACTATTTTTCATAATTTCAACTTTCAACTAAACAAGCACCACTTAATAAATATATAGGAACTTCATACATACTTCCAAAGTTTCCAACAAAACAACAAGTCTCGAAATCATAATTACATAATGTAGATAACATCGTTGCTTAAATCTTATCCAACTCTATATCAGACTCCAATTCAATGTCCTCTTCATTTTGTTTGAAATTTTCTAACGAGTTTTCATTTTTTACTTGTGTACAAATAAATTCATTTAAAAACTTGAAATTAAAGTCATAAAAGGCTTTTAAAAAAGGGAAAAATAAACAAAAAAATTAATAAAGCGCAACTAGGCGCATCCAGTTGCGCATTAAGCTAGCAACTTGGCAGTTGATCGCTTAATTTCGCGCTCATGACCAAAGTGTGGTGCGTTGCCCCGCCTTGCGTCTAGGCACCTCCTAGGCATCATTTTTAGAACATTGGTATTTGTGAGTCCCTTGAAATATGTAAATAAAAAGTTACTCGAGTATTTATAAACAATTTATAAACATAACCAAATATTGGCTAAAACTTGAATCCAGATATCTAACTCTCGATATTAACATATGTACACTCAAAGAAAAGGTCGATTGATTTTCTATATGCTTCTCAAGAGGTTAGTCTATGCCCTTGTTTGGTAAACATTCTTTCAAAATACAATATTTCAAAACTCATTTTCAACCACACACATTCTTCAATAAAATAATATTTTTCATCATATCAATAATTTTTCCTTACTTTTTAATCACATATTTCCCATTATATTACTATTTAAAATACATTATTCCTCAATAATATCCATCAAACACACCTAAAGAAAAAAAAAAGAGAGAGAGAGAAGTAATTTTAGTACAATATTATAATTTAAGTGATTGAAAAGACAAGATCTACAGCTGGTTTTTTGGAATTTTTTTCTAATTGGTACCAAATGCTGCGCTGGAAGATCGGGATAGGAATCTAAAAAGTATAAGCATATTCTACATGAGAATCTGCAGTCCATAGACAATTTTTCCCCTTGACACTCCAAGCCTCAGCATACAAAGGCAAAGGATAAATGAAAATAAGATTTTGTGCAGCACACAAGAAGAATGAATAAAAAGCAATATGAGAGCAGGAGAAATAAATGATTTACCTCTGGACAGTAGACACCTGCAACTGAGAAGGTCCCAATGATGAACATACGGGCTCCAAATAGTAGAACTGTAGTCCAAATTTTGTAATGGTGGAACATCAGCGGTAAAAGAAATATGAAGCCAGACAAATACATAAGTTCAATTGAAATTTTGCGACCAACTTTCTCCACAGTAACTGCCGATAAAAGGAGCCCAGGAAGCTATGTAAACAGGTAAATAAGTCAACTCAGAGATACAAGTAAATGCATAAAGAAAAAAGAACGAGATTGTGAAATCACATGCCACAAGAGATAGATGGTCAACGAAGTTAAGCTATTTAGATTAACTGCAAAACCAGTAATAAATACGTCTTTATAGAGGCTAGAATCCTTCAAATTTTGTGACTTCAGACTAGCTGACCTGCATTCGATTTCCCCACTGCTGAAATCTGAGGTCAGTAATACGATTCCATAACAGGAAAATGAATTCCCAAAGTAGATCATCCACAAGCGAAGTGTGGTTTTTACTAATCTCGGTGACAAAAGCTTGAGTAACGACGAGAAGCCTGGTTAAGAAATGGCATTCTTGTTCTTCCTGTGGATTGTAATTGAGTTTCTTCCAAATGCGTAAATTCGTCATTCAGCTTAGTCACTTTATCCAAAACAAGCACGCCGGTAGGAAGTTCTGTTTGATTCATTTCTGCCATTTTCTTCAAAACATTACATGCTTCATTCATCCTATTATTCATATATAGACACCTAGGAAGCTCTTTTGTGAGAAAATAAAGGAGAAACGCAGCAAAACAGGGTACTGATGATAGTGCAAGCAACCATCTCCATCCCAATCTTGGCATTAAGATTTGCAGAAATAGCATAGTAAATCCAAAAATATATTGTTTCATTCTTCTGTTCTCCAACAGTATGACAATTGATCGTTTGATTTCCGCAAGTGCACGGGGTTGTGGTCAAGTAATAAAGTGATGAGTTGAGTGTCGAACCCACGAGGACTACGTGTTTGATGGAGTTATAATTAATTGTAACTTTAATCAAACAGTATACAAATTTTGTGATTTTTTATACTAATCCCTAAATTATCAATTAAACTAATAAAAGTAATTAAATATGTTTTTCAAATATGTGAGATGCATTGCTAAGATGTCGAATCCCCCTTCTTATTCCATTTTTAGTGTAACAATTAAAGTGAGAATTTGAAATCATTTATGTTGGTTAATGCTCCTAATTTAATTGAAATCCTCTCTCGATAGCAATCAAATATATTCCCCTCATGTGACCCTTCTATCTCTCGATGAAAAATGCAAACATGATAAATGCATTAACAAGTACTAGAACAACTATGAAAACCATGTAAAGCATAGAGTTATATCTCTATCCTCTGTCGAACCTTACAATATTAATTATAATGTGTTTAAACTATATTGTCTCTCTCGATAACAATAAAATTCACTAACAATTCAATTGGTGATTAAGCAATTGAAAAGAACGATAAATAATAATAATAATAATAATAATAATAATAATAATAATAATAATAATAATAATAATAAACAACCACAAATCAAATCAAATTAAAGTCAAAAAATTAATTAAAAACTAAAAATAAAAATAATGATAAAACGATAGTAAACATTCACAAATCAAATTAAAGTCAAAATAATTAATTAAAAACTAAAAATATCATAACAAGGGTTCATCTCATCCTAGCAATGTATAAAATTAGCCTAACATATCGAAAGTACAAGAAATAATATTTAAGTGAAAAGATATAACTCAAATTTTTGATAAATTAAGAAGGGGAACATGAATCTTGAAATCTTGAATCTCTTCAATGGTTTCTTGATGAATCTCCACTTGTGCATTCTCTTCTTTACCAAAAAATCAAGTTTGAATCTTTACTTGATTGAATTTTTGCAACTCCCCTTCAATTCTCTCACAAAATTATGAATTTTTTTTTCTCATTTGAGTATTTGAGTATAATATGTACATGAGAGTTTTTTATATGTATTCTGCTGTCATGTATTTGTAGGAGTTGAAAATTATATGAAAATCACGTCCAAATTGACTTCCAAAAGAGTTTCAATCAAATAAGGAAAGTTCCATTCGTGTGCGAATTTTTTGTCTCTGTACAATAGTCATCATTTTGATCATAACATTCAATTCCAATATCCTATTGAGGCTATTCAAACAGTTTTAGAAAGATAACTCAAAGGGATACAATTTTGATAGAAATAGAATTTTCCCAATTATGGTTTTTACTATACCAAAAATGGGTCTCAATGTTCGACTAAAAATCTGGAATATAAGTTGTGCGATTGTAAATTGATTTTGATCATATTCCATTCCTTTTTGAATTTTAATTCCATCCAATTATCTCCTAGCAATCTTCAAAGTATCTTCTTGTGTTCGAATCAACTATTGAATTTGCAACTTGGTCCTCGGACTTTGGATTTGGCCATTTTCACCATTTTTCGCTTCTTTCTTTCAAATCATCATCCAATCATTGAGTTTTACATATATAACATAAAATACAATAATTTAAGCTATATTTTACAAAAAGAACTATCAAATATTGCTATTTTAGTCTCCAATTAAGTGTGTAAAATTATAAAATACACTTATCAACAGTACATGGATAATAAAAAAGATGGATTAAAACAACTGCTACATATCAAAACTCAAGCATAGAATTTCATTTAATAAGAATGTCTTCCAAAACTAGTGCACGTGAGTATGTTATGAAGTAGTGTTCCATGGCGGAAGATGCACTGGTTTAGGAATATAAAGGTTTGACTTTCATGCTATTGTATGCATAAGATTCTTGATCAGACAATTCAAGACCCTGCATGTGGAACAAGAGAATCCACATAGCATGGTCCAAACTAAAGTTAGCTAGGAAGTAACATAAAATAGCTCTACATCAACATACTATGATGCATAGACAGGGACATGTGTGTCCGACACAATACGTGTTTGATACGTCGACACGCAATTTTTAAAAAAAGTACAGATACGACACGTTATCGACACGTAGATTAAATTCTTAAAAATTCTTCATTTATATATTATAAATTTAGTTTCATACTTGTTATTAATTTTTCTTGTTGAAAATTTTTAAATATGAGTACTTATTTGTTACTTGCTAATAAGTTTGAATTAACAATATATAATATTTCTAATACAAAAAAAAAATGATTAGGTAGAGTGTCCGAAAAGTGTCGGTATCGACTCATATCCAACACGGACACGCTACCCTAATTGAAGTGTCTGTGCTACAGAGTCAACATAATACATGACACAATGAATTGATTGAGCTCATTTTTTTATCTAGCTTTACACAATGCACCTTGTGCTTTAGAACATTGCCATGAAAAAAATGGAAAAAAAAATAGTTTCATTATATATCAGACAGACTGATTGTTCGCCTTGATTGATCATGTCTATTGTCAAACACAAAATATCTCTGTTGATTTCTTTTTGGAAATAATATCTAGGTATGATTTACCTTGTCCCAGATAATTAGGGATTGTTGTTATTCAATAACTCTAGGTCAAGAGTTCAAAGTGTACCTCCTTCCCTCCAATTCCCTCGGAAAAAAAAAAGGTGGTCTTGAAAAATAAACATAACTCATTCAAGAAAATGGTACAAGCCAAGCGAGGGTAATAAAGTACGAAAAACCACTAGTTATATTCAAGGCAAATATTTAAATGATATAGATGTTGTCTTATCTAACAATTTAAGTTTTTATTTTAAGTGGTTTAACGTGTTAAATATATCAGACATAAGAAAATTATCACCATTAGTAGGACAGGAAAGGAGATTGATAACAAGAAAATTGATGTAAAAAAGAAAAGGGAAAATAAAACAAAGTTACAAATACTTATCATTGGATTGAGAAAATATAAAGGATTGATGTCAATGAACAAGTGTACAACCAGACAGAGATTTTTATTCATTCCATCTCGAGTTAAATACTTGGTTGAATCTTTTTACAGAAATTGACTTCGTTGGATCCTTATATCAATTCTATTAAACTATAGTATCCACATAATATTAAAATTCTAATAAATCGACCATTTCCATTCAATTTAATGAGAAACATTGGCCCAAAAGATTGTTGTATTGAATGAAAAGTCATCCCATGATTCATCTAGTGATTAGGATCGTAGTGACTAACTTTTAAAGTTATTGAATAATAAAGAAAAGTTGAACAAAATTATCTTATAGTTTTTATTAAGAGAATGTTTTATGATCAAATAATTAATAAGTGTGCTTTACACGCTTATACAAGCTTCTAAACTTGATGAATTATGATTGAGAGAATATTTACCAAATTTTTTGGAATTATATTTGTTGTAGGAGAAAACCCGACTTGGATGCAATCAAAACGAAGAAATGCATATTTTGAGCTCAATTGCTTTGATTCAGAGCAATTTGTGACCAAATGGATTGCACGTGATCAAGAAGAAGTATTAAGAGGGCAATCGAAGGAGAATCACAATGTTTCATAAGTTAAATTCAACATTTGAAAGTTTGGGGATTCAATCGCAACTTTCGAAACTTGTGTCAAATTAATAATGGATAATTGTTGAATAAGGAGGATTAAATTGTAAAGATTGAAAATAAAATAAAGTACTAGGGTATACCCTAGTACTTTAAAGAGGAAGTTAAAGGACCAACTTGAACAAGAAGCAAAATTGTGCCTTGCGATTGCAAGGGCCTCCTTGGAAGATCGGAAGGTGGGAAAAGTTTGTACCAAAAAGTAAAAAGCCTTGCTTGTGCAAAAGCCTTCACACCTTTGATCTCGCTGTCACATTTTTGTTCTATTTTTATTCAATGTCTACTTGAAAAGCAATTAGGGCACGAGTTTTAACCTATTTTTGGGACTAAATTCATATCTTCATCTACCATTCATAGGAGAAGCTTTGTGATGCAGAACGGAAGTTTTAAAGGGTTACTAGCGTAAACCCTAAGCTCATAAAATTTGAATCCACCAAAATAATAGCAAACCAAATGAGTAATGTTTTATTCTGAAAACAAAGGGTCTTTAAATAGGCCATGAGAACCCTAATTTAAGCAAAAAGTCCAAAATAGACATACGTTAAATCAAAACAATTAAAACGCAAAAACTAAAAAAAAAAAAAAAAGGATAAAACTTCAACTGCCCGCCAACATGTCTTAAACAGTGAATTTGACTGAAAAACATTTCCGATAACATATTATAATAGAAATCTGACACCCGAGCTAAACGTTATGACCGTTTCTTTGGAGTAGCAGTTTTTTTACCCAATTTTCTATCCATCTCTTCTTCAAACTCCAAATCTAATTGTCCTACATCACTTTGATACAAAAAGATATTTCTTACAAGCTTTAGAAAAGCTTTTGATTCAAAATACATAATCTAATTATTCAAAGTCGTTGAAACGATTCAAGAATTCAATACTGCTTTCCATCTTCTTCTCACACTTAAATTTTGAATGAAGTTGTATCAATCCAATTTTTGTTTTTGTAATCCCATGTTGCTCGGCTAATTGTATGATACTAGAATAACATTGAACCTTATATAATGAAGGTTTGAAATTAAGTTTCAGATATTGATTTGAAATATTTTTTTGGTTTGAATCATTGTTAGGATCTTAATCCTTTTCAATTATTTGGCCAATAGCTGAGTTGATTTGTGATTAGTATTGACATTCGAGAGAAGGAATAGGAATTATAGCGCGTAGAACAATTATTTTAAAGTCCGATAGGGATAGAGATTACCACGATATTTTGCATAATCTAATGAACGTTCATGTAATATAATGCGTATTCATATATTCGCATTATTCATAGAGATATTGTAAAGTTATACTTGAGAATAAGTTCAATTCTACTTGAAGGATATTATTAAATAAATTAGGAAAGTTGATTTTCAAGTCTGAATAAGTGTGGTCAAATAGTGGATTGATATTAAAATGAAAGAGTATATGGGAAATCAAAGTTCTAGTGATTTTCAATAGACGAATTTTTATAACGATTAGTTAAATTAATAATTAGGTTAGTCATAAGTTTAATTAGCAAATATAAATTATCCATCAATTTTGCTCTTAGATGAAAGTTAGTGTTAATTGAAAACTAATTGAATACTTAGTCCTCATGGGAAAGATACTTGGACTCTCACGATACCGTCCACTTGCAGAAGTTAGCGCAAGAATAATGTTATATGATCCGAGAAGCAATGACATACCCATGCTAATGAGGCCTCGAGTATTGCTCCAATTGTCCAAAAAGTAGAAAATACAACCATCCAAATGCCCCTGTTTTGCACAGGCACAAACTCCAAAAACCAAGCTGAGTACACAGGTCCGCCACCCAGACCAATTCCAGCTACCATACGGAAGATGACCAGTGAAGTATAATTTGGGGCAAAGGCACTAAGAAGGGCAAATATGCTCGTTACTGCTGCTACACTCAGAAGACCCTTCCTGACAAACAAATTTTGGTCGTTAATTTCTGTGAATATTAGCTCTCAGGATATAAAAATGAAATACAATCTATAATGCTAAAAAAAAATTTCAAACAAATATCTAATGGTGTAAATGCAGAGCAAATATATAGATAGACACCAGTCAACTGGAATGTGAAACAAACTGAAGAGCAAGAACGAACTGTTAAGTATCCAAGTCAGAGAAGTACATTCTGATATGAATTATGATTGTCGAATGAAAGAATAAGAAATCTTCAAAGAGACTAGAGCTGAATCTTAAGCCTATTTTGGGATTAAACTGACTTTGTATTCGCTAAGCGCCCGTTTGGCCACATTATTCCACTTTATATTGAGATGAATAATAATTTTTTAGGAAATTTGGGGTTAAAAAAGAAGGAAATGTTTTTGGGTTTACGTGTAATATTATATTATTAGAGAATGTGTGGTTGATAAGAAGAGAAACGAAAATGAATTATAATGTAATGAGGAATAATGGGGGCCAAATAGGGGCTAAATTTTGACGGTTGAGACCTTCGTCCCTTATAATGATGCTTATGTTAATTATTTATGGCTTGAAATTAAGTGTCATGTGATTTCAGTTAACTTCTTTTTATATCTTACTAGAGGTTTCTCCCAGCAAGAAGCTGTTTATACATATTCACTTGGGACGTTCATGTTGGGCAATAAATCTTCGGATTCAAGCATAAGAAATAATCACCTAAGCAACCTAAACTAAACAATACCCCATGATTAGGTGTAAATTTACATTTCTCATAACAAATACTGTATGAAAGTTCTATTTCCCATAAATATGATGTTAGGTTTTAAAGATATTGGCAATATTTTCACAAAACTACTGTTGAAAAAGAATTTTTAAAAGTTAAAGTGTCAAGTATTAAGTTGTATAGGTAAGTTAGAAATCCTAGGGTTCAAGTATGAAAGGAGGAGAAGAGTCGCTGCAATTTTACTAACATATTGCCCAGCTGATGCTCGAGCAGTAAAAACAGAAGCTGCGTCGCTCGCCTATCGACTGGACCTCGCTCGAGCGGCACATCGTCACTTGCCTGTCGCTCGAGAGACAATGTATCTTGAGAAAACCTAATTCACGTTTTTAAGGTTTTTATCCATCCCATACTACCCAAAACCTCTACACTATATATATACACGCCTTCAATCCAAATGTGCCCTCAAAATGAATTCACTTTGTGGGCCCGGTTAAATATTGCTGTCAAAAATGAAAAGGGCATAATGGACTCTTGGTTTATTTTAAAATGCCAAGCTTTTAGAAAATTGGCAGAACTTTTGTTGTATCTTGTCAAGCCTCTCTCTCGGGCGCGCATGCACATACTGGAAAATAACGTGAATTGCAATTATCCTTCTCCCTCTCCAATTTGATTCTCTCTCCTCATCCTTCTTTTCTCATCTTTTTGTGTAACTTTCTGTGTTAGCAATGGTGGAAACCAAAGAGAAGCAGAAGCCACCGGAGAAGAGAAGAATCTCGTGAAGAAGAAGTAGAAGCTAGCGGCGAAGCCAAACCTTCGCCTTTCCGGCTCTCCCACTCCGGTCCCTTCTTCCCTAACATTGTTCCGATGGAGGAAAAAAAAAAAAAATATATATATATATATATATGTATGTATTTGTCTGAGCTGAATTTTAAGCCTATGTTAGATCCTACTAATGTTATAATTCATTTTCTCTCATCTTAACAACCATATATTTTCTAATAAAATAATATTACATGTAATCTTAAAACTTTTTTTTGTTTAACCACATATTTTTCAAAAAAAAAACATTCCAACCATTAAAATTTCAAATAATATGGGCCAAACGGAGGCTAAATTTTTTCAATGAACTCATGATGTAGTAAATGCTCTAAGAAGACCTAGTTTAAAAGGCGAAACTCATAACACTAATAACAAAGTGAACCAATTACTCAAGTAAGTACAAATTTAGATGTCAATAATCAATGCCTCCTAGAAAATATCAAGTGATTAAAGCATGGTAAATGAGCAAAAAGATATAAACCCATCAATAAAAATCTAAGCCCTCGATTGGTAGAGAATAAAATTAGATTTTTCGTAGATTTTGATAAAAATTGATGAAATATATAGTTGCAAGTTATGAACCCCATGGAATAGGTGGTTAAAATTAATTGTTGACTTTGACTTAAAATTCTAATTGAATTTTAATCCAAACCAAATATGGACTAACAAAATACCTATTGAGTACTAGGGTCCGAAGAAATTGAATTTATTTTATATCAATGTTTGAGTCACTTCAATAATATATTCATAATCATATCAATAGGGATGTCGCCCCGGCCCGAGGCTCGGTAGAACTAAGCTGAACCTTGGGCCGAGCCTCATTTTGGGAAATCTGGCCGAGTCGAGCCTGCCCGTATGGCCGTATAAAATTAAAAAAATTGAAATGGAAGGAAGGGGGGGGGGGAGCTATGTACCTGCCTTTGTGTTATTTATAAAAAAAATAAAAATGGATTGACCCGTTGAGGCTCGAGCTACGAATTTTGGCTCATGGCTCGGCTCGACTTGACTCCTTGCCACCCCTACATATCAATTTATAAATAAATAAATTTTTAGTAAATACTCTTTTAACATACAAAATTAAGTAAGACAAAATTGATTTTTTGATAACAACGTCTATTTCATGATCAAAATAAGTAAATTTTCTACTTATAAGTAATATATGAAAATATAGATATAAATAAAAATTTAATTACTTTTAAATTTTTAGTAAAAAATATAAATCTCTTACTTCTAGAATAAGTAGTTTATTTTTAGCTTTAATCAATAAAAAATATTTATAATAATATTACTAATTTCACGAGGTTCCTCTTTAAGAAAGCCCTCGAAAAAATAATCGCAAAAATTCGAACATTTATCTCAAATCGAATCGGTATTGAGATTCCACTAATACATGGTCAATTCTAAAGTTTCATTGTTGATTGACAAATGACGGAATATCTGGAAACATAAGAAATTTAGTACATAAAGTGAGTCCAGAATTAACAAATGTAGCATCCATCTTGTATAGGTTTCAAGGGCATTGTCCCTACCCGCTCACGTTAGCGAGATTTAATTGTAACTGAACTTTTTAAACTTAATTAAACATACATGAAATAAAATATCTAATTTGATTACGAGTTATTCACGTTGAATGTAATCTAAATAAATATATAATTATTGTGAAGTCTTTAATTAAATTTGGACATTTGAAAATTTGCTTGTGATAAGATTGAAGTTAACTAGGCTAAAAGGAATTTTAGGCTAGATTTAAGCATAAAATTTTCCTCAACTAGTATAGCCCATGCTTGCCCCCTTCCATCCGCCCTACCTAAGGGTGCTAGAAGTTCCTATCATAATGCATGTCCACTTAATTGGAGATTCACTACAAATATTAGCTTGTTCACTTTCATTATTAATTACTCTTAGCTTGATTATTAAACTTAACTTACAATCCTTCCTTAGCCCTGGTTATACTTCTAGATAATTACGTTACCTAATCAAATTATGGTTGCAAAATCTTGAAATTAGAGATTAAAAAAAGATTATTCTTTGAACGAGATTACCTTTCAATTTGATATCACATAAATAATCATTTAACGTTAAGATAAATATTATCATTTAGCGAGGAATGTGAGTATAACAATTTTAATTGATTAGAAACGTAAGTGTAACAAATGATAGGCTAAAACTACTTGTGTCTTACACATGAAATGTAGAGAACCCTTGATGGAATTTATCCTTAAAAATTTTTGTGTCACCCATTATATAAAATGTCAACTACTATACCATGTGAATGATTTAAATATTTTGGACATGTTTGGGGTCGAGTCAAGAGTGGGAAGCTTGGAACCATGTTTTCTGTCCAATCCCGATCTCGATTCTTGGCGAGAGAGAGGGAGAATTCTTTCATTCAAGATGAGGGATGGGGCTAGAGCTAGTTATTTTATCATCTCTAAATTGAGGCCGTTGTGTCACATCGACCAAAGGTTGGGACTCCTTGGTGGAATTTATCATAATTATTCTGCCAAATTAATTTTCTCTCCATAAAAGCAATCGAATCCATCTTAGCAGTTACTTTCTCTCACTCTGCACAACCCACCAGAACCTTTCCCGATTCAGGAGATTCAGCCTAATCTTCCAGCCAATCCAGTAATTTTATTCATTATCCTTAAATTAACAATTCGAACAACACATTTCAAGATTGTCTCCTGTTTAATTAATCATAATTGCTGTTGTTATTCGATCCAATTCAATCCCATATCTTGGTTTTATCTGTTTAATAATAAGAGAGCAATGGAAGGTGGTGGTGCAGCGCCAATTTCAGCTGAGAAAGCATCGGAATCAGCTGCGGCAGCCTCATACACCTATTGGATCCGGGAGGTGACCCATGAAGCCGCCCCTTTGCCTTTGCCGAAAAAGCTCAACCCGGAAGACCTCTCGAATCAATCGAACAAAACCCACCTGGGTTCCGCCTGGAATGGGGTATTCTTCTGATAAAAAGTATTGTCTTATGTTGATAAACGATAAAGGTGGTTTTTTTATGATTATTTCTCATGAATGTTCGTTTTGAACTTTATAAATATTCGTAATTGGCGCAAAACAATTGAGCAGTAATGGAGAAGTGTAGGAAGAAAGAAACTGAAGCTAATTTGATGTTGAATAGTTGAATCATAAGTATTCAAGAGAGGGAAAGGTTTGATTTTGAAAAATTTAAAAGAATTTGTATTTATTCCTAAATCTGATAACGATAAAGTCAAAATGCTTGGACCTT